>BQNB010031435.1:34941-53989 GCA_026074375.1 Tanacetum coccineum | reverse complement strand
GCTTTAACAGCATTAAACCTATTCCTCTTGACAGCATTATGTGCATCCTTTGGCTTAGCAGTATTAACTACTTTTATTCCAGACCTTATCAAAACAGCTTGTGGAATCATATTTCTTCTTAGATTGGAGTGAGTCATTCTTGTAGAATAGTGATCATTCACCCTCCTTGTATTTTTCCACACTGGTTTTATTATCCTTTTACCAAAATCTTTCTTCAGATGGTCAAAACTTCCACAGACTGTTTTCCTAACTGGTTTCCTAACTGTTTTTCTAACTGGTTTTTCTTGTTGTTTTGGTCTAACAACATCAACTTTAGGAATAGTATGAACAACAATTTTCTTTTCTACCACAACAGGAGACTCAACTTCATCCTCATTATCAGAAACCCAATCTTCAATCAAAGGAGCATCAGAAATTTTTTAGTCTCATTTGAAGAATTTTCACAAACACTTTTATTGGCCCTTAATCCATAGACTTCAAATTCAGGTTGTTGAAACTTCTCAAGACCAGAATAAGACAGATCAAGCTTATTGGGTCTATTATAGATTAAAGGATGAGGTGGAGGAACTACACTATATCCCAAACCCTTTTTTACTTTTATTAGTTATTTGACTTTCTAATAACTGATCTAAGTCTTTTGAGGCCTTACCAAATTTCTCAATTTTAAAATCAATTGCATCCTTTTCTTGCTTAAGTTTTTCAAACTCTGTTTTAAGCGTATTAATTTCATATTGTTTGATTCCTACATCTCTTTTAAGGACAGTAACTTCTTTACTAAAAAGAACCTCATTCTTCCTATATGTGACAAGTTGTGTCTCAATAGTATCTAGTCCTCTTTTATAAATGATTGCCTTAAATTCAGTTTCATGTTTTTTAGCAACCAAATCATCATATTGTTTCTTAAGAGATTCATAGTTTTTCAGACATGATTTAGTACAAGGTTTATCATTGTGTACCTCTATCATACCCCCAAGATATCAAAGTATAATGGCAACCGAGGGAGCGTGACTTCATGAATATCATGCTTCTAAGAAATAGCAGAATGGCATCTATATGATACGTTTTAAGAAAACAAATCACTTGAATTAGAAAGTAATAAATTGTTTAACATTCAGCGGAAGCATAAAATAGATAATACAACATCGTTTTTAAATAGTACAAGTGATCTTCAGATAACTGGAAAATGACTGCAATGCATGAGACTTCATATATCATCTTCATTCTTAATACCTGAGAAAACATTGCTAAAGTGTCAACATAAAGTTGGTGAGTTCATAGGTTTGTTTAAGCAGAAAATGTAGTGTTTATGAATCACAAGATTTCACCCGCATATGACAATATAACAGATACAAAGTCATATAAATTGCATTACTATTGTCTAAGCTCATGACACCGAAGCGTTAACATATACCAACAATAAATGAATGCCCTTGCAGGTGTCTAACCCGGACACCCATAGTCTGACTCAAATGAAACTGTGTATGCTTGACTAATGTCAGTCTAAGACAAACAGGGATTGTCAATCCCAATAGATCTATCCATAACATTCGCGCTCACAAAGATTGACGGTTCATGATAAATCGGGCAATTAGCAACTTGGGTTAAATCAGGACTTAGACCAATCAGTAATGAGTAATTATACTTGTATTCACACGTTTGAAATAAGCAATGTTCTCACCCCAAAAGATGATTTAAAACAGTAGAGTAGGGGCTATGAAAACTCACCTTGATAGTTAATCGGCTGAGATGGGTAATGGATTAAAGCACGTCAACTAGTGACTCAGTCAAAACACCTAAATGATTATGACAAAGTCTGAGTTTACATTCTAACAATACTTAATGCAATGGTTCATGCAAATGGGTCAAAAGGGTATTGTCGTTTATGAGTTAACGTTTTACGTTTTCAAGGTGTTGATTAATTTGTGTATTTATCGAATTTATATATCACGGTTCGCTCAACTCGCTTAAGTCTCTTATCGAAAAATATATTTTTAATCCCTTGACTTTCCAATTAATAATATATATAATATATATTTTATATTCTTTTATTCTCATAACTTTCTATATTTAAACCCGAATAGACTTAAAATATTTTTAGCGTTAAATAAGGTTTATAAACCGCGACAAATTTGTTTATAGATTAGTTTCGTTATTATTACTCCTTGTTAAAAAAAATCATGGTTTTATAACCTTCTAACTTTCGAGTAATCTCGGTCTCGATATTGTGTTTACCCCCTTTCGTTTAAGTCTCGACACACACACGTTTCTACATTTCTTTGTGTTTATATTTACAAGTAAACATTACTAGTATTCATTCAATAATGGATCCCCACATGGCCACCCCTTTTTCTTTTCTGTTTTTCTGCCTTCCATGTCGTGACCCAACAGTGGGTTTATCACCACTGTTGTGGTTTTATCCTTTTACCCACGCACCCCTTGTTATTCCTAGCTAAGCTTCCATGCATGGTTCTACTTCTATAGGGTTAGTCTTGGGATGAACGAAGGTCGAAACTAGGGCGTGGTAATGTGTTTCTCGCAGCTCCAAGGGCTGCCACAGTGGTAGCGGCATGCAGTGAAACGTACTGCGTTGACAGTGGGGGCTGCCCACTGTGCCGTGCATGACTACAACCGAGGTAGTCTCGTTGGTCATGGGTATCCGAGGTTTAGACGTAAACCAACGAGCACGGTGTGCTCGTCCTTGCTAGATTCCAACAGCGGGCAAAGCCGCACTGTGGCTCGTCTCAGGTCAAGTGGTCACGTCCCCTGGTACCTGTCGAGACCATCTCCTAACGGGTTCTACAGTCATTTACGCGAACCCTGGTGTTTTGCTAGTACTAGTGAGCCAAAGTGTGATTTTATGTGCGTGTTTCAGGTTAACGTAATTCTCCTTGGGTCGTCTATTCATTTTCATGCATGTTAGATCGTTATTTTATGTGTGCAAACCCCCGTGATTTGCTATTCGATTTTAACGCATACATCATTTACAAGTTCACTATATGTTGGTATGTTATGCAATGTCACGACTAACCCTTTGCATGCGCACTTATATACTAGTCACACATGGGTTTTACGTCGCGTGTTAGTCAACCAAGGTTAAGGCTTTAGCCGAGACTAAACGTGTTTTGGTTTAGGTCGTGTGTTATACTACAAATATGATATAGTTACCACGAGGTGACTTACCCAATACGAGCTTTCCAAGTGACGATGAGGAGAAACGGTGACGAGAAATGGGTCGACCTCCCTTGGCTTCTACCCGTTCCAACTCGACGTCTTAAGCTCACGAATGCAATAAAAACGAAAACCTAACTCTCACTGATTTGTGTAATCTTTGTTTTCAAATTTTTTGTTGAGATGAGTTTGTTCGTGCATGGATCCTAATTTATACTCGAAGTCTTTGTGCTAGTTACTGATGTATTACATGTGAAGGTATACTATACACATTGTTGCATCAGGGTGATGATTCTAATACCGTGGTTCATTATTTTCTTTTCATAATACTGTTAGAGAATCTCTACTATTCTCCCATTTGAAATTGCACCAGTTGCATGATACGTATCATGTGATGAAAATCTTCAAAATAATAAAGTGGTAGGGTAGTGTGTAAGATTTGTGATGATGGATGTTTCTTCATTATTGGATATTGCTTTCTATAGGTTTTCATATGTACATATCAGATGTTGGTTTTCATATGAATATATATATAGTTTTATTTTATCTTTGTTGAATTTAATTATATTTGTCATGGTTATTAATTTGTATGTATGAGGTTTTATGAAGTGTTACAAGTAAATGGCCTCGTTTAACAAAAGTGAAATAAGTATGGTTTTTATTGTTACGCGTTCTAAAATATATTTTTAAACATAGAGTACTAATGGTGATATTCGCGTGCAATTTAAACGTTCCATGATAAAAAGTAATGCATTGGCGATCATAAGATGACTTCTCGTTGAAATTAACGGTAAACTTGCAAACTTGCAGTACATGACTTTTACTTAACGAAACAAGAATCAAATTTTATTACGGGATGTTATAGTGTTTTCTGAGGTACAAATGATGTGTGTTTAGGCACACATCAACATCTCTACCACTAGAGCTAAGGAGTAACAAGTCAAAAAGTAAATTGGGTTAATAGGCTTAATGGATTGATCATTCTAACAATATTTCACCAAAAGTATCACACCAACAAGGCAGCTGAATCTTACATACATGGCCGTAACGATGGAATAGACATGTAAATTTCGATTACATCCTCATTCTGAAGTGAACACATCTAGTCCAGTCTCTAGTATGGATCCGGTTAACTCAGAAGTAGTGAGACCCATACCTCTCAATGACCCCCTAGTAGGAATAAGGAGTTTCCTCGAGATGATTTAGACCTTGATGAACTTCTTTCTAGATTTTAGCGTATCTCTGATACTGCTAATAAGGCTACTCCAACAGATGTTGGTGGCATTAGAAGGAAGCATAAGCAAAAGAAAAAGAAGTTGGTAGTGGGCAGCTTGTGTTCACAAGCGATGACTTCTCAAGGGGATTTCACATACTTGGGAGATGAGGTAAAGGCGATGGAAGCTATTGGCGATCAAATCAGATACTCTTTCAGACCAAACGCAAATAGGGGCATTGCAAGATCTTATTGATCTCGCCTTGTCCGATTTTGGTGTGTGCTTGTTCATAATGATAGGCATATCCTTAAACTGCAATGGTCTTGGTTCTGATAATAAAAATAGTTGGGTTAAAGGCCTTATTGATCATGAGTGCCCTCTGTTTTTTTGGTATTCAAGAAAGTAAACTTAGTTATGTTGACCAATATGTTATTCGCTCCCTTTGGCCGAGATCTTATGTTAGCTTTGCCTCGAGTGATTCCTTAGGCGCGTCTAGGGCATCATCACAATGTGGGACTCTTATTTTTTAAATGGAGCATGTATTTACTAACAGGAGCTTTCTTGGTGTGGTTGGCTCATGGACTAGAATCACATCTAAAGTCGGACTCCTTAATGTTTATGCTCCTTAAGATAGCACACTTAAGGAGCTCCTTTGGGTTTCCATTCAGAACCTTTTTAATTCTTTTGACGTTGTCTGGATCATATTTGGAGATTTCAATGTCGTTAGATGCCAAGATGAGAGGGCTGGAAGTGTGTTTGACACAAATGAAGCAAACTCTTTTAACAAATTTTTATCTTGTGTTAGCCTCTTTGATTTTCCTCTTGGAGGTAGGATATTTACAAGGTTTGAAAAGTCTGGAAAAAAGGCCAATAAGCTAGACAGATTCCTCGCCTCTCAAAACTTCTTTGACTGTTGGAATGATGCTTCAGTTTCTGTTTTGTGTCGTTCTTTCTCGGATCATTATCCTATCATCTTGAAGGTGGGCTCCCCAAATTTTGGTCCCAAGCCTTTCAGAATTTTTGATAAATGGATTAGCAAAGCAGGCTTTAAAAAGTTATCTCTAATTCTCGGGCCATTAACCCGCCGCCTCAAACCCGTGATCTCGTCCTTAAAAACAAACTCAAGAAACTTAGGATGGATATAAAGGTCTGGTCTTCCGATATGATCTCGGCCCAAAATAAATCTAGAGATGAATTGTCTCGATTGTTAGTGGAGTGGGATGTGAAGGCTGAAACTGGGACAATAAGCGAATTTGATATAGCAAAAAGGGAAGAATGGATTTTTGACCTGAAACATCTTGATCAGCTTCACAGAGAGGATCTAAAGAAAAATGTCGAATGAGATGGGCTGTTGAGGGGGACAAGAACTCTAAATTCTTTCACTTGATGCTTAACTATAAGTATTCCCGATCCAACATAAAAGGAATCCAGATTAATATGGTTTGGAATGAGTCGCCTGACAGCATCAAACAAGCACCGCTTTAGCATTTTTCCTCAAGATTCAAAGAAATCCCCGTTTCTCGGCCGAGTTTTAGTAGCTCGCTTTTCCGTCAATTATCTTCGAGTGACTCCGCTTTTCTTGAATCTGTCATTAGCTTCGATGAGGTTAAAGATGCAATTTGGGGTTGTGCGGGGTCTAAAGCCCCCGTGCCTGATGGGTTCAACTTTAACTTTATTAAATTTATTCTGGAAGAATTTAGCAAGAATTTTGGAGCTGTATCAAATATTTTGAAGCCACGGGTAAGATTGCTAACGGATGTAATCCATCTTTTGTTATTTTGGTTCCTAAAAATATCGATCCTCTTGGTTTTTCAGATTATCGTCATATAAGTCTTATTGGGTGCGTCTACAAAGTGATCTCTAATATCCTTGCCAATCGATTAGCCAAAGTGATTGCCACAGTTATTGGTCCTAACCAATCAAATTTAATTGAGGGTAGGCAAATTCTCGACGGGTGTCTTATTGCAAATGAAATTATCATAATGGCTTCTATTGAAAAGCTTAAGCTTTTATTGTTCAAGGTCTATTTTGAGAAAGCATTTGATAGCGTCAATTGGAACTTCCTTCTTGATACTATGAGACAAATGGGGTTCGATTTAAAAGGGCGGAATTGGATCGCCTCTTGCCTTTCGTCAGCCTCTATATCAATTTTAATAAATGGTTCCCCAACCAAAGAGTTCAAGCTCGAGAAAGGTCTTCGACAAGGCGACCCTCTCTCCCTGATTCTCTTTCTCATTGTTGCCAAAGCTCTCCAAGTTTCTATTTTGGAAGCGTGTAATAAAGGGTTTTATAAAGGGCTTTTCCTGGCAGATAACAACACAAATATATCTCTTCTTCAATATGCTGACGACACTCTATTTTTTGGAGATTGGTCTAATCTTAATGCCAAACACCTTATCCATATTCTTAAGTGCTTTGAGCTCTCGTCGGGTCTTAAAGTAAACATATCTAAGAGCAGACTCGTTGGCATTGGAGTTTCTTCCAGTGATGTGGAAAGTCTGGTTGCGGCTCTTGGATGCTCTCACGAGATTATCCCTTTTATTTATCTTGGCCTCCCAGTGGGTAAAAGAATGAGATATTATGATGGGTGGAACATGGTTATTAACCGTTTTAGAGATCAACTTTCCTCTTAGAAAGCAAACTCTCTCTTTATTGGTGGGAGACTTACCCTAGTCAAATCTGTGCTAGGTATCCTCCCTATTTACTACCTTTCATTGTTCAAAGCGCCTGTTAGTATCATCAATACTTTAGACAAAATTTTTTCTATTCTAGGAAGCGCTTTTTTGGGGTTTCAAAGAATCTAACCATGGTATAAGCTGGGTAAAATGGAATAGCATTGTTCTTGATGTCGATAAAGGAGGCTTAGGGGTGGGTAGTTTATTGGCAAAAAATCTCACCCTTCTCAGAAAATAGAAATGGAGATTTCTTACAGAAAACAATGCTCTTTGGTGTTAAGTTATAAAAAGTCTTTATGGGAATGATGGTGGATTCTCGAGTGCCTCCAACTCCTTTAATGTTGGCGGTATCTAGTGTGATATTATCAAGGCCGTGAAAACCATCGAAAATATTGTTGCCTCGTTCAAAAATTCGTTTATGGTCAAAGTTGTTTTTGGTTCTCAAACGAGCTTCTGGAAGGATCCTTGGTGCGGGGATGGTACCCGTATTTTGGATATCTACCCAAGACTATATGCGCTTGAGATGTTCAAAGAGTGTAGAGTGATTGATCGGTGGTCTGTGATCAATGGCGTTTGGTGTGGAAGGTGGTCGTGGCACATCCCACCTCGTGGTAGGGTGTTGGGAGATCTTACGTCTCTTATCTCTCATCTTGGAAACTTCACCCTTTCATCGAGTGGGCATGACAAATGGTCCTGGACTGGTGACGTTTTTGGGACCTTTAAGGTTAGCTCTCTTACAAGAACTATCCAAAACCATATTCTTGGTAATTATGCTATTGGCAGGATTCATAAGTGGATCTCATGTATTCCGAGAAAGGTTAACGTTTGTGTTTGGAGAGCCTCTCTAAACAGGCTCCTCACTCGATCTAATCTTTCTGCCCGCGGGGTTAACCTTCAATCTATAAGGTGCCCGATGTGCGATAATGAGGTTGAGGATATCAAGCATTGTATAATTAAGTGCTCTCGTGTTCTTCCTATTTGGAAAAAAGTCTGAAATTGGTGGAACCTCCCCTCTACTATGGTATTCCCTTTTTTCCAGGTTTCTGACATATCTATGGGCAATATTAGTACTCAAGGTTGCTCTCGCATTAATAAGATTCTCCAAGGCGTTTTACAATGTGTGATTTGGGTCATTTGGAAGTGGAGAAATAGAATTGTAAACGCTAGCCCGGATTCTGTGGAAAGTATCAAAGATGAAGACATTTTTTTTGCCATTCAAAGGATTTCAAAGAACTGGATTAGTGCCCGTAACAAGTCAGATGCTGCTAACTGGAACAAATGGATCCCAAAACCTTTTGATTTGTATCTTCCTAGTTAAGCTAGTCTCTTTGGTTCTGTGTTGGCTGCATCTGGTCATTTGGACCGGTTTCTCCCCTGTATTGTTCTTCTCCTGGGCTCCTTCTAGTAGCCTTGTTTGTTTTAATATATTTTTAGCTTTTCAAAAAAAAGTTTAACCAAGAGTTAGGATGAAGAATTATATTGGGTATGAATCTTCTAACTTTCACCAAAAGTAATAAACCAACAAGGCAGCTGAATCATGCATGCATGGCCGTAACGACGGAATAGACATGCATGACTCGATCACATCCTTGTTCGAGTAAAACCTAAGGTTAATTGCTAGGAAAGGGAAGTAAATTGTTGTTAAATAAAATTCACAAAACAGATAGATTAAGCCTGAACAAATAAGGTATATAGTTTCTAGTAAATTTCCTAACTGTTCCATGATAAAGACTCAGAAAAATGTCTCGATCATAGAATGACAAAGACAACCTAAGTTGGCGTTCCCATAACGGTCAACTTCCTAAGCATCCCAACTTTACATACTTTTACAAAACAAGTGGTGATATCGACCACTTTATACAAAACTATACATCATTGACTTTTTACCACATATCAATGAATAATCGATCCTTCCAAGTAATTTATCGGTTTAAGAGCAACGAAGCGACTATCAGTCTTTACTTCTCTTTTTTGAAGCGATTTTCTATTTTTCCATTTTTTTCATAACATAACAATACGAATCTCGGTGTAATTTCACCGCCTTCACCATCATAATTCATCCGGATAATTTTTCTTTAAACACTTCATCTTCGGACACGAAACATAATTGCGAAAGTAGCAAAATACACGAGCTACAAACTTTTACATTCCCATTGCATTGTGCAATTTCCCGACCTAACCAGAGATAGAAAATTTCACTCTGACACAGGAACTACAAAACTTTACACAAAAACAACTAGCAACTTTGATTAAATAGGCTTTAATCTACAGGGTAGGCTAAGGTGTAATAAAATAAACATTTTGGTGTGAAAAAGACAGGAATGGCTCAACAGGTTTTTCTAGGGGTATCTTACTCTTATAGTGAGAGTAAGCAAAGGGTTATACCGGGATTAACTAACCAGTGTAGTTAGTTAATAACATAACATATAGGCTTTTTGGTGTATTTCTAGAAATTTACCAGATAAACATGTTACTCTATCTAAGTCCATAGTACTCATCATTGTGGTCTCGGGTGATACACCAAGCCAAGTTCTAAAGTCCACTACATCACTGGCACACTCATATTTTTTGTGGAATTTTTGGTAAACGTTTGGAAACAGAATAGGCTTAATTCTCACAATTTGACATTAGGGGTTATTGTGCGCGAGGTCATGTAACTAGTAATTTTTATAAAAGTTATGCTAATTTTTTTTAATTTTGGCATAATTTAAGCATATTGCATATTATTTGTAAAAAGAAAGACAAGTAGACTTTTTAATTCTCCATCTCTCCACTTAAGTTATACAACGTCCTCGTTGTATAGATAAAACAATTAAAGAAAATGGGAAATAAAACTAGAACGAGGAACTCTCCTGATATTTTGCTTGGGATGATTCTCCAATTTGAGTTCTTGAGCAAAAGTGTGTTGAAGAGGCGTCAGAATCCCCGTATGAGTTCAACACACGTCTTTTTCAAAGTATACCATCACCAATTAGTCGATTTCTTTACAACAAGGTCCTACATAAAAGTTTAGAAGACAAAGCTTGCAATTCCTACCTCGGTTTTACAATGCAAAAAAATAAACACACATACTGCACATGTAGTCAATACGCCGTATCCCAAACCCAATGATACGCCGTATTGCATCCTGTAGAAATAAATGTTTTAAAGTTTGCAGGAATTTAAATGCAGAATTTAAAGGACTGATAACGTCCAGACATGTTGATACGGCGTATCCATAGAGGTTCAATACGCCGTATTGAGTGTCTGGGAAGACAGACTCAGCAAACAATTAAAATTACAAACATCAAACAATTAAAATAGACGGGTTGTCTCCCGGTAAGCACTTTTCTTTCAGCTAGTCTTTAAGTTAGACTTTTTCTTCTCCTCTTCATTCTTCCATTGCCTTTGTCATGAGCCATCCTTCATCCATAATGCAAAAAAGTTCTTGATAAGCTTGACATGCATCAATGTTGGTTCTTGAATGGTCGGAGTGCTCGTGTTCTTTAATGGCAACATACTCATCATCAACATCGAATGAGTATTTCATCATCTCGAATCTTCTAACTTAGCAGATTGATGGATCATGATGTTCCTTCTTATGTTCCTGACTGTCTTGAGTATTACCGGCATTGTTTTCTCCAAAATTCCTACCAAATATACGGTTAATATCAAGATAAGGGTCATAAGTTTTTAAGTTTTGGTGTTTGCATATGGCCCTCGGTCGTAATTTTCCCAACGAGTAAATGGGGCGTTTTCATGTGCATTTACTTTCCACCAACATTCTTTCAGTTTTACTAATAATTCATAATATAGTTCATGGAAGTTCTCAAAACTACTTTTCAATCATGCGCTGAATTTCATCACTTCAGAGTTGCATCCCCCATGATTCTTCAAATTGGCCTTATGCATTAAAGCTTCTTCTTTCAGTTTCCTCAGTCAATTCATATACCATTTGTGATCCGTAAATAAGTCATACAATCCGTCTCGAACCCATCACGGGTAGTTTCTCCTCCGTTACATAACCATTATATTGAACTAACGTGAGCCTATGTAGTCTTTTCAATTCTTAAATCGATTATGGTTCACTATATGATCACACACTTGATATGGTACCCCGTTATCCGACAATGGTTCTAAAGATCCTCTTTTCATCATTATTATTAAATCGTATTCCTGGTAAAGTTTGATTTTGGCGATATCAAAGCAAATAGATCGTGTTGGTCTTATTAAGGAGTAATTGAATTATTGAAAGTCTTTAAAAGGGTGTCTTGAAGTTGATAAGTTCCCTTAGATCTTAAATTTGTCTGCAAATATTGTTTGGGTTATCGTCTTCATCAGCTTCCATCTCTTCGTTGTTATCAGAAAGTTGGTAGAATTTTTGTACGAACTTTTCTACCAAATCTTCCCAAGTAGTAACTGAGCCAATACAATCCTTTTTAAACCATTCACTTGCGGCCCCTACGAGTGAGATAAGGAAGACACTAAGCCTAAATCGATACTGACTTACGCCTTTTATTTTGAGTGGCCCAACTACTTTGAGAAAATTATCAATGTGTTCAAATGTGTTTTCTCCAATTATCCATTTGAAAGTATTATCACGTATTTTCATCAAGAATGTCCCTTGTATTTCAAGAAAACTCTTTTCGACCATTCTTCCTTCGTCATCATCAAAGAGGAAGTTCTTTTAGGTAACAAAAATATATTCATTTACATTTGGTTCCGCCATCTTGATTCCTTTCTTCGTTTAATAGTTTCCTGAAAATAGGCACAAATGATCAGTAGGATGTGCCCTCAGGGGAGAGAACACAAAAAACAGGAAATCGAATACAAAAAATCGCTACTGCTACTGTATTAGGTGATCGATACGTCATATTCCATTGATTTGAATACGCCGTATGGATTTGTTGAATGACAATACGCCGTATTTAGTTTGCAGGATACGCCGTATTGTTTGGAGGAACATGAAACGTTGTTTAGACTGCAGAAATCAATACGCTATATCTAGGTAGAAAGTTTGATACGTCATATCTAACTGGTGGATACACCGTATCAGGTGTTCGACCAGAGCATAGTACTTTGAAAAACAATTAAATAATGCAGGAATTTAAACACACAATTAAACACACACATAAATAAATACAAACAGATTTTAAACAATTAGATTATGCTAAGCTAAGCTAATTAAGGGTTAGAAATACTAATAAGAATAAAGATTAAAACTTTTCCACTCCCTGGAAACGGCGCCAAAAACTTGATGTGCTGTCGTGTAGGTTATATTTATAGATTACCAAGTTTTAAATTTATATTTAGCCGACTATACCTAAAACAACACTTTAACGGGCAGTGTACCCGATCAGATGGAGTTTCGTGGTAAGTTGGGTGTCGAACACTAAGAGTGATGAAGTTAACCTTATATTCTATCAGTATTTTAGTTAATCTAATTAGACTAGTTAATTCTAATTACTTGTTAAACCTATGCTAAACCTAGTTCTAATGATAAAATTCGAGTTTCAGCCTGAGAGACTGGCACAAGTTTTATGGTGACAATAATCAATTAAATACACAATAAGCATGCAAGAAGATAATCAGAAGATAAAAGAGCGGTACAAGCCAAATGATAGAAAACTGTATTACCCATATTAATCGTTTAATGCTGGTTTGTTTTCGTTTAGTGCCAATGACTGCTCTATCTCGAGGCGGCATATTCATCTTAAGACCTTAGTACTTCTTCCTAAGACCTAGACACGTTGAATCCTGTCACAATTAACGCATCTACATAAAGCATCCTTTAGTTTAATTATAATCTATCTTAGGGATTAAAGCAATGGTGATCTTGTTAAACCCTAGCCCATCGGGACTTTACCCACTTGGGTTGAAGGGTCACCTGCCAGTCCAACTAAGCTCACTAATCTAAAGGCAAAGATAGGATATTATTTGTGATCCTATCGGTCTAGATATATAAAACACGATATGGAGAGCTATCCCGGTATCTAGATCATTTGGTAAGTCTCACTAGACCCAGTTGAATGATAGGTCGCATCTTCAAGTACATAGACAAGTATGAGGTGATAAACATAATTAATCAATCAACGATAAAGTAAGTAATCGAGATTAAACAAACCAAACATTAAATCTTCATTAAGATGGCTAATACCCGAGGGTATTAGCCCATAACCATTGTAATTATACAAGTGTGATCAAATAACCAAGGTAAACTAAACGTTTTATCGAACGATACCAAAAATTAAATGATTACAAGAGTATAGGAATTACACGGTGTCTTCTATGGAATCGTGATCGATGCTTGACCTTGGCTGCTCTTCTTCACTTCAGAAAATTGACTTTTATGTTTATGGTATAGAGAATATAATTTTGCACATTGAAAACTCGTTTTTAAGTCTTCTATTTATAGTCTCTGAAATTAGTGGATACGCCATATTGAGTGAGGTGAATACGGCGTATAGGGGTAAATTCCTTGGAGTGCGCGCTACATTCACAATCAATCAGTGATATCTTTTTCTTAATTACATTTAATGCAAGATCTTTGATTGTTGGATACATCGTATGTAGTTAGCAGGATACGCCGTATTGGGAATTGAACATACGTGTTTTCTTTTGATGTCCAGCGCTGATACACCGTATCTTCTTTGCTGGATATGGTGTAGTGAGTTGGAAATAAGTATCTTCAAATATCTTCATTTAAGCTCCAAAATGTGCGCCTTTTAGCATGTCTTCACAAAACACTCCGTAATTACTGCAATTAACAACTTTAAGCAATTAAGTAACAATTCTTGCAATAATTATATAAAAGTGGGTAATTTATTTAGGATAAATGATGGTATAAAAGTAAAGTTATTTGATGTCACCACTTACACTCGGGACTTAGTTAACTTTGGTGTAGAAATTCATACCATGTCTTTCCTGGAGGGAGAAAAGTGCAGTTCGGGGTCTTAATTGGATTTTGGTGCTACGGTTTCGACTTCGATAAAGGGATAAAGTGTGTACTTCGGGACTGGAATGCTTCCTAAGTGAGTCGATGTTGATATCATTCCTTCCCTACAGATTTTCCAAAATGAGAAAGGTCTTTGAGCCGAGCTTGAGGAGGTTGTGTGACTCAAGATGAGTGCATTAATTCTTATTAGTCTCAGGGGTGTCTGTTTGGGAGGGAGTTGAATAAAAAAGTGCCTACTAGTTGGGAGGGAGTAAAAACTCAACTAGATACTACAAGCTGAAGAAATAAAGCTGGAGTATTCAAGAAGATCAAGGTCATTGAAGACAATCTTAAGGAATACTAGACTTCATTCTTATCATTTTACTTTATTTTTATTTCTGGGAAACATTGTAACCAATTCACATGTGACACCATCTGGGAGGGAGATTGCTAGCCTTACTATTTTGTAAAGCTGGCGTCTTACATGTGAATTAGACTAGCTATAGACACTGCGTATAACGCAGGGGTTATCATTGTATAAGTGAGATAGTTAACTTTGTATTAGGATATAAATACCCCCTATGACTCTCCATGGGGGGTGTGGAAGTTCATTTCTTGTTTTTCAATCTAATATTACAAAAGGTTTTCTCCACCCTCTCTCTATACTTTCTCTCTCTATCCTATCTTCACCACCACCATGGCGGTGGTCGGCTGGTTTTCCGATCGGCCATCCGACACCATAATATCACCAATCTAATAAAATAAAGGTCCTTCACGTCGCCTAGAAACATGCCGATTAATTCGAGCACGACTTTAACCCGTCACATCGTAACATTTCATCCTTGGAACACAACTTTTGGAAACTGACTTATTTTAATTTCTTTTTCTCCGTTCGATTTTTAAAAAAATACCGACGATAAGACAAAGAATGAGTTTCGCGGAGAGTGAGCAGATTGTAGCCCAACGAGTTAATAATGCTATTGGGGTTAATGCTTAAGGAGAGACCTTCCCATCTTGCCTAGTGAGACCTAAGTTGGAACTATCTTAGATTTTATTTCCCATAAGAATTTATGTCGTACTTTCTTTTAAATTTCCGTTATGCTATGTGGATGATTTTAAATTATCTATCAAATTAATGTGTCATGAATATTTTGTCAATTTTACTTTAATTCTCTATTTATTTATGCAAGCCACTTCCTGAATTATTATAGCCTTATAAGCATTTTTACATCACCTTATAAACCATTTTACTACCACATGATAAACTATTTTACTATCATTGATAAATTATTTTACTATCGTTTAATAAACTAACATTTTATAAAGCATTTTACAATCATTTTACTATCACCTTATGAACTATTTTTATTTTCATCACGTAAATTATTTTACTATCACCTTATGAATTATTTAGCTATCGCCTTATAAACTATCTCACTGTTGTTTCACAAAATAATTTGTTGTCACCCTATAAACTACATTGCTTTCATCATATAACCTATTTTGTTACATTATAAAACTACCAAAAAAATATAAATAAATAAATAAAATTTGTGTGACACTAATTTGACGAAAATGAGCGTTTCATCGTTAATCATCAATTATACATAGTCTGATCACTTATATAATTCAAGAAAGACCATGCCATGCTGAGAGTAGTCACCTTAAAACTTTTGTCAAAACCAATTTTCTACTTATATCTTCAAAAAGCAAAAATTTTGTGTGCGTGTTCATAAAACCTGTTTATCACTGGAAAATAAATTAGTAATCATAGTAACTAAGTAGGCCTTTACACCACCTTACTATATAAAGTCGACATTATTTTACGCCAAATCTTATGTCAAAAATCGAGTCACATCACTAGTCACCCTAAGACAATCCGCCAACGAGTTTAGCCGCCATCAAGGAATTTAATAAATCGCCCTTTCAACGTCGACGTAATACCGTAAAACTTAGTAGTTGCGACGCCAACATAGGTATAAATACATCATCACCCTAGAAAGGAAAATGTTATAGTTGATACTAAGAGTCAAATTTTAGTCGCATCAATAAATTTTAACCCGCCGTCACAAAACTTGAACGCTCAAGCTGAAGCAATTAAGAAGTAGAATATTGAGAACAAAAATCTTCATAGTATAAACAAGGAGTTGAAACCCATACCGATAATGTTCCCTATATTAAGAAAACAGAGTTGGTTACCACATTTTGGAGGAGTAAGATAAGTATTCCGCAACAAGTATCCGCACCTCTTCACCAACACCACACCGGAAGGCAACTCAAACTGAATTTCGAGACGAAATTCTTTTAACACGGGGAGACTGTGACAATCCACATTTTCAAGTCATTTTACATCAATAAACTCTAAACTATTTACTTTTAACTTTTACGTATTTACTTTAAATTACAACCGTTAAGTTAAATCGCGTAAACTGAAAATCAACATTTAACGTAAACTGTCATTAAACAAATATTAGTTTACGTCAATTATGTGTTATATAATTATTATGAATATAATTTATAACCTTTCATATTTTATTTTTATATTTTACGTAAAACGCTTACGTTTTGCATTAGGAACCTTTATGCATGCATGTAAACCATACCACATTTCCATATTTAACCAAATACACACACTTATACATAATACCCAAAAATTTAATCCTTCCCTCTCCTAAAATACATGAAAGCAGTCCCTCCCTCCACTATCTATAACACCATATTAAAATAATTTCCTTTATCCTTAAGATTAACCAAGAAAACACAAGAACTAGTGTGTTATAGTAAAGTAGCCACCAATAATGTCTTCCCCTCTTTTCCTTTCTATTTCACATGCCAACATGTATGCTCCATCTCTAGCCATTCCATGTTGGTCTCCTATGATTAAACAACTATAAACACCTTACCTAGTTTAGCTATTTAAGTGCTAGTATTCTTCTCATTATTTACTTAGCAAAAAAATACATATCACTTATTTTTCTCTCTACTAGAACCGGCCCCAAGGACACCACCACAAGAATTGAGTTTTTGATTTTTACAAGTATTTTTCCAGGAAGGTTTAAGGGTTTTAGTGATAATCAAACAAATTTTTTGGTTTGATTTAGGTGTTAAGTTAGTCATTCTTACCATATATCATCTCCAAAGTTCTATATTCTTTTAATACTTTTATTTTCTATATTTTGTTAAAACATCTTATATATCATGTTATATCAGTAACTAGTTATGTTTTTAAATGATTTATAAAGAAAACAAGAACAAGCCTTATAATTATATACTTGCAAGAATATGTAAAAATGAGTAATAAACATGTTCATACACTTTAGAAATATTTATTTTGACATATTACAACTTGCTTGTTAAAATCTTTGACTTGTTATTAACTTGGTAATTTATAGACAAGCCTAGTTTAACTATATATTTAATTTTGTGTTCTTGGAATATTATTTTATGTTGTTGAAGTGTTGGATGGGATTAGGATAGATTGGATTTGTTGTTTAATATAGTAGTGATTGGAGATAGGTTAGATTAGGCCCTTGGAGAAATTGTGGTATTTTCGGATAAATTCTGACATAATATATAAGCTGCCAAAACAGCCCGCACCTTAGGGACGTGTTAAAAATGTTTTGACAAACAAAGGCCATAAAAATATGATAGTACACCTTCCCACAATTCCATGGATATAAAGAAAGTAGAAATCTGACTTAAAACGAAGAAGTTATGCCCGTTTAAAGTTTGGCGAAACATATATTTTTGACAGCTTTTGCAAAAATTGTAAACATTCTGATCAGATTTTAAATTGAGGTTTTGACTCCTTTCGGGTCCGAATCGGCTAAAGTGTATAAAAGAAAACTTGTCCGGAATGATTTTTCGCTAAAATAAGGGACTTTTCGTTTGTCATGAATGTTTATAACGAAGGAGATACACTCCATTAAAATTAGACTATTTTTCGGAAAAGTTAATAAATTTCCTGCACAAATTTTTATTGACTATTAAAGCTATTAGGAATTTATATTAGTGTTTTCGGGTGTTTTCGGGCCCGTTTGAGCTATAAAACCCTTAGAAAATACTGTAGTAACACTATTATAATATTTATACGCGTCGAAAACTTTATAAATATTATTTTATAAATTATTTTGACTATACTTAAGTTGACTATATGAAATACTAAAAATGTTTATACTTATTATATTAAAGTGACGAACTTGACGTAAACATTATTTTGACTTATAAAACTAAACCGCAAACTATTAGGTGGTGATATAACGTTATAAAATATAGTGCATCATTTTATTTTCGCTTGCATTATTCTAAATCGACCTATAATTAAATAGGTTGCTTGCCGGAACTTTTGTGACGATTTACTTTGTTGATTTTCCTAAAAATCAATACTTTTACTCGAGGTGAGTTTATAGCCCCGCTTTAACCTTTTTACAATTACTTTACAAATCTCGAGGTGAGATACATTGCTTGTTTTTACTTATGGACGCAAATACTTTACTTTCTTTCTACGGATTAGCCTAAGTAGCGATAATCCACTATGCCCAAATTATCATGAACCATTAATTACTTTGTGTAAACGCGAGTGTTATAAATAGATCTATTTAGGATTGACATCCCCGTTCTAGTAAGCAATGCTTACTAGTTTCGGAGGACCGAACTAACGGACGTATACCATGTCAGATTGCGGGTGTCTCACTTTGGACACTCCCTAGGGTACTTTGATTGCATTAAATTGCATACATAACTTTGTCTAGTTTCAGTGTCATGAGCTTAGCGCAATCGTAATTACTTTTGTGATATTGTACGTGTTACATTATTACACACTTTGAAATTTTGCGGTCCACACTTATTACTTACTTAAACATATGAACTCGCCAACTTTATGTTGACGTTTTAAGCATGTATTTCTTAGGTGCTTAACTATTATGGAGTATTTGAAGTGCATTGGGTCATCATTCATACAAGACTACATTTACATGGACTTTTCATGTTGTTAACATTAGATTCACCTAAAGAACACGGATCCGGAGGCTTGGTAAAATGAAAGAGAAATTGAGCCATGTTTATTAGAGAGAAAGGAT
>BQNB010031435.1:8402-33681 GCA_026074375.1 Tanacetum coccineum | reverse complement strand
GTCACATCTTTTCAGCCATTTTCTGGCTTATTTAATAAGTTTTACAAAAAGTTTCAGTTAGCAAAAATGCTTATTTATAGCTTGTCTTTAAGTTTTTAAAAAGAAAAATGTAAAAAAAAAATGTTTCATAGAAAGGGCAGGCACGGGATTCGAACCCATGCCTCACAAGTCATGCCTCACAAGTCCTACGCCTTAACACACAACAAACAAACCATCTCGTCCTTGGGACTTTTTCATTGTTGGTTTACATAGTTTAATTAATATAGTATATTGCCAGTTTTAGCTTAACAACTTATTTGCTTATTCTGCTGCTTATTTATTAAGCATTTTTGCAACTTAGTATTTTTCATAGACTCCTTATAGCTTAAAGTATTTTATGTAATTTTTCCAGATTTTTTTAAAATCATTTAGTAGTTTTTATAATTTATTTAGATTAAAATATTAATTAATTCATAATAAATAAAAAAATAATCAAAAAAATATAATTCTTTTTTTAAAAATTTTCTTTTGTCAAATAGGACCTAGGAAAAATAAAATGACTTGTGTAGGGTTCAATTTGTGAGCTTTAGGTTTTCATAGCTCGGTTTTCAGTCTGGTTATTCGTTTTCGAGTTTAATCTTTAAATAGCCTTCGTTTTTAGTTTAGATTTAATTGTTTTTGCATATTATTGTTAGAAATAGAAAATCCAAACCATAATCCTTTGTTTCCATTCAAACACACAATCACGAGCGATTCCCGATTCTCAATTCACGCTTCGTTGGGAAAACGACTCCGAAAGTTTAATTATCATTTTTCCTAAATTGATTTTTACGCTTTTCGAGATACTTCTATATTACTTTTGACTGGGGTGAAAACCTCTACATCAAAATGGCGCCGCTGCCGGGGAGGTGTGTACGATTATCGCGTTCCGTTTGCAGATTTGTGTTTGAAGACCCTTCCTCGTGAAGTCATCTTCCGTTTGTTAATATTTTCTTTATTATATATAAAAGTACAAAAATACATAAATATTTTTATTTTCTTTTATTATAATTATCAGATAAATACAAAATACATACATATATATACTAGTTACGTAACCCGCCCAACGGGCGGGTTTGTTTAATAAATCTTTTTTGAAGACAATATTTGTCGTTTAGTTGTAATGGATTTTGTGTTTCTGTTAACATAAAATCTTAATTCCTCTTTTTTGTTTCATTATATATAGTATGACATATAGTCGTCCGTGAACACCGTATTTATTAAAAGGAAACCAAACTTTGATGTGTATGCCCAACGGACGAGTTCGGTTCATGCATGTTTTTTGAAGACAATTTTTTGTTTGTGTTAACATAAAATCTTCATTCCTCTTTTTTGTTTCATTATTAATAGTGTTACATATTGCTGCCCGTGTTAGAATATCGTCTTTGTTAATATCAAACCAATCTTTGATAGTGTTTGCTCAACGGACGATTTCAGTTCATAAATCTTTTTTTGAAGACAATCTTTGACGTTTAGTTGTAATGTTTTTTGTGTTTGTATTAAGTTAAAATCATGTTTGACTTTTAGTAATTAGAACTCATCCTAGGAAGAGCGATCAATTGCATAAACAATATATCGCAAAAGATACAGCAAGTCTAATTTCACATGTTTATAGTCCGACCTTTAAATTTAATAACACAAATGTTTAATTAACCATCTCCACCTCGTCGTGCTAGAAGTCGCAATCGTAGTTATAGCAGGAGCCGTAGCTACAGGTTAGTTTTACATTCTTGTCCTTCAACTATAATTGGTTAAATAAATACATTCACAATACACAAATTTGATATCCTATGGTTAAGATATAAATATCACTATTTTTTTTATATGGAGTACATCTTATGATTTCCACTACGCTGGATAGATACCAATAATATGTAGTGAATGCTAATGGTTAATATATTTTAAAGTATATCTTGATATATTTTTGAAGATTGTTTTTTTAAAATATATTATTATAGTTTTGGATAATAAAACATAAATGGTGGCTTGACTCAGTTGGTAAACTTAATTGGAACTTAACCCTAGGTCACAAGTTCGAACCTTGCCATGAACAATATTTAAAAAAAATCAAAAATTAAAAAAAATCCGTAAATTAAAAAAAATCTGAAAATTTAAAAAAAATCCGAAAATTAAAAAATTCCAAAAAAAATCCGAAAATGAAAAAGAAAATAAATCTGAAAATTTTAAAAAAATGAATATCTTGATATATTTTTGAAGATTGTTTTTTTAAATATATTATTATAGTTTTGGATAATAAAACATAAATAGTGGATTGACTCAGTTGGGAAACTTAATTGGTACTTAACCCTAGGTCACAAGTTCGAACCTTGCCATGAACAATATTTAAAAAAAATGAAAAATTAAAAAGAAATTCGTAAATTGAAAAAAATTCCGAAAATTAAAATGAATTTAAATCTGAAAATTTTAAAAAAATGAAATCCGAAAATTAAAAAAAATCCAAAAATTCAAAAAATTCAAAAAATGAATGCAAAATGTGTGCCATGTCATCGTTGATGTGACATTAAGGTGGCATCCAGTCACTAATTCATATTTACACACTTATAGTTAGCCTCATATATAAGTTATAGATTATAGATATATATAGTGTAACTTTATTTTCAGCACCAATTTAAGTGCGAGAACTCTTTGTACACCGTTAGATGAGTTGATCAATGGTAAAAAACAATTGTGCCATTTGTGTAAATAATTAAATGATAAGGTAGATTGGTGTAATTGGTATAAGGGTAATAAAGGGATATCATAATTATACCCTTTTTAAAATCTGCCACGTCAGCGCCACATCAGCATAACACCAACACTACTCCCCTAATCATAACACCAAATAACACCACTCAACCTTTTATTTATAAAACCCCCTAAACAATTATTTCATTCTTTTAACAAACTAACCATTTCATTCATAAAATTCAAATACACATTACAATACTAAAAAAAACACACATTAAAAAAATACCGAAATTAAAAAAAAATAAAAAAATACGCCTGGCAACTAATCTTCTTCCAATGCTTCTTCAACTTCGCGCTAAATATGGTTCATAAGGTTTTGTTGGAGACTAATATGCGTATCTTTGTCTTTTAATTCTTTTTGCGTTAAGCGACCTTTGGGTTTGACATCGATCGATCCCACACTGTTTTGCAGTGACTTGCAGGATTAGAATACACAATTTTCCCATCAAACAACAGACATATTTTTGATCTTCTAAAATCATGTTATCATTATGAACCAGCATGACATGATTCCTACTAACGTGTTGACTTCGTATGCACGGGCCGGATTTTTGAATAAGTCCCCAGCGACCTTGTGAGAACACCTGAAAGACTTTCGACATCTTACCGTGCACTTTCTTGACACTGTTTAAAAGACGTATGCTTCGGATCTGTTGCAACCGTGAATGATTTTGAACGAAACTTGCCCACACCAGCTAAATTCCAACAGCCAAGTAACACCCATTATAAGACACAGAACTCCGTTTACCACATACGGAACCACAGGGGCTAATGTCCATCTAATAGGTCCATCGAAATAACGGAGAATTATCTAAAATATTAATTTCGTATCGCACCCGCCTCCCATAAAACGCATGCCAAAATCCACAGATCTTGCGAAGTCTACAGCTTCAAGCATTATAGCAGGGTAATTTTTTTTATCAATCCTACCGTATTGACCTTGCCATGACACTGGACAATTTAACCATTCCCATTGCAATACATCAAATACTTCCAAGCATGTCCCTAAACCATGAACATTGTTATATGCTTTGTTGTCTATTCACAACGTCTTCAAATTTATGGCTTACTTAAAACTTTGCATATACAATTCTAATGAAGCACATATTAAAGAAAAATAGACATCGCGAGCAGTATGCTCACACATATTGCAAATAAGTCATCAAACTCTGTCGGGGTGTGCTGCCGTATGCCATTTGTGCGTAAGACAGCTGTGTAGACTCGCACTTCATAAGAGCACTAATACTCATTCGACCCGTACAATCGAGTCGAGATTTGAAGAAATGAAAATGTTGTGGGAGAGGATCGGCCGTATAACTTGAAATGCCATTGAAAATTTTTAGAAAAAGTTTACGGCTCATACGAAATCTTCTTCGAAAATAGTATAACGGATACTTACAATGATCATCAAAAATAATCACACTAAGACGTCTTTCACAACTTCATGGTCATGGAAGTATCGGTGTACGGGTCAATCGTGTATGGAGCATCTTGGTGTATTAGTCCATTCGTGTACTCGAACATCTTTTTGTAAATAAATGCGTCGGTTTTCCTCATCGATATCAAAAACGTTCGATTTTGATTCATTGTGAAAGAGGTTTTGAGTAGTGTTTTTTGTTGTAAAATGTATTTTTTATTTGTGATAAAATAATATAGAGGTATGAATTATTATAATTAGATTTGTTGAGGAGGGGAGTAAACATGAAATATTTTTTTTAATATAGCCGTTAGGGGCTATTTTGTAAATTTTTAATTTTTTTTTTTTAATAAAACTAGCCGTTAGGGGGTGTTTGGTAACTTTTTAAAAATAAGGGGGAAAATTAAAACTAGTATATAGCCGTTTGGGGGGGGGGGGTAAATGATTTTTTTTTAAATCCACCCCAACGTGCGTGGGCCGGCCAACGCCGGACCCAACGCCGTTGGGCAACGCCGCCGAGCGGTGTAGTAACGCCGGGCAACGCCGTTGCCGGCGTTACTACACCTAAGCCTCTAAGGGTAATAAAGGGATATCATAATTATACCCTTTTTAAAACCATTCATTTTCACAGGGACTTGATGGTTTTCTTAAACCTAAAAACTATGTCGCCTCCTTCTCCAAAACTTCTGCTATTGTTTTATCGATCACTAATTTTTTAAGAAATTCAGCCACAAGCGTCATTGTCTGGGTGGGGCTCGAGTTTTTAGGGTGAGGTTTTAATTAAAGTATGGCAACATGTTATTGTTAGTTTTGGAATTTATTGTGTTTCAAGCTTCAGTTTGTTGTTACATCGTAGAATTGGTTATTTATCTTTATTCATCAATATAGTAGATGCGTTAATAGCTTTTCATCCAGGAAATTGAAACCAGAAGCAAAAGTCCGTCAAAAACTTTACCATGGACTAATCATGGAATTAAATTATAAAAATATAAGATTCAAAATTATAATATGGCTTAAATTTATTGTTATGTTACTTGTCACAATTCAACCGAGCAGATTAATGATAAGGTAATCAAGATCATTAATTGATTCCTTGTAAATGATTGTTCAAGGTATGTTCTATATATTGTTCGTCTAGTATTTTTTTTTAATTTTTGAATCACTTTTGCAGCCCCTTAAGCCTTTTACTATTTTGACTTTGGATCTAAATATAAATGTGTTTCTAATGAGTTGATATTTTAAAGAAAAGAAAGTGAGGTTTTATAGATCTAAAGAGGAACTAATACCCCATTCACGAACAAACAAATTAGATGTTTTATGGAACATTTGGTAGGCATTGCAAAGATCAACTTTATTTGTAGCAAATTTAAATAGCTATTATGTACACGAATTGTGCATATATGTCAATGTGTTTATGAGTTTACTTTAGCTTTCATCCATATGCATAACACTATTAACAAACTGTATCCTTAATTAAAAATTAAAGAGTAAAGCGAGTATATACCTCTTCAGCGTTCTAAATTAGTTTGATTTTTGGAACTGAATTGTGAACACCTTACCTCTATGTTACAACATAGTAATAGTAACAAATGAGTAAGACTTGGTATTGGTATCACGTTTTTAATTTTTTGTACTCTGATTACTCTATCGAAAATGGGTAAAACAATATTTTATACACAAATAGAATAGAATTAATAAAATAGTACGCAATGTCTTTGTTTATCAGTTGTAAAGTTTTCCAACAAAACATTTACATTGGTGACATGGGTGAAAAAAATAGATTATTTGTTTGATTTAATTTCCATGAAAGTTATACTGTTTATATAAAACTCGTTTTACCTTGCGTTTTAACTTTGCTCTTATTGACGCAGAAATACGATTATTAAAGGCATGCATGTATGTTCTTTGAAGGCGTGCACATATGTTCTAAAGAATTTGATGAGAAACTGAAAATACATATATGTTTTTTGAAGGCGTTCACACATGTTCAAAAGAATCTCATGAGAAACTTCAACTACATGTGTGTTGTGCACATATGTCCGTTTGCGTTAGATATTATTAGTGCACACGTGTATAGATCGATTAGATTCATGTATTTTCTGCTTTTTCAGAAATTTGTATTTTTTGGTATTTCAATTGATATCGAATTTTGTGTATAACATTATGTATTTGTTTTGTTATAAATTCACATTATAAAAAAGAAACATATATGCACCTTACTATTTAAAAAAAATAGATGTTGATAGAAAAGTTTAAACAATTGTAAATTTAAAACACGTGTAAATTCATATTACTTATAAAAAACATATATGCAACTGCCTTTTATCAAAATATGAAAATTCAAAAAAATTAGAAATTTAATTTTTGAATTTCGAAAATTAAGAGAATTTTTTATAATTTAAAACAAAAATTTTTTAAAAAATAATTTTGAAAATTAAGGAATTAAAAAAACGGGATTTCTTTAAAAATAACTCAAAAATACTATAAAAATATCTTTTACTATTATACCCTTTTGAAATAAATAAAATTCTTTAATGATTAAAAACATTTCATTGGTCTAAAAGAGTTCTCGCAGTTCTCGCACTTAAAATGGTGCTAAAAATAAAGTTCCTCTATATATGTATGTATGTATGTATATATATCTATAACATATATATGGGGCTAACTATGACTGAATTTAATAGGAGTTGCCACATAGTTGCCACATAGTTGATGACTCAATGATGACATGGAACACAACCGATGACATGACACACAAATGAAATTTTTTTTTAATTTTAATTTTTTAAATTTATTTAGTCTAAAAATAAGTTACATAAAGTTATGGATATTTGATATCTTTTGATTTAAAAAAAATATATATTTAAGGAACTTTCGTATTTATCATAAATATAGAGAATATCCTACTGTATTCATAAATAAGTTCATACATATCCTTGCTTCCAACCCATAATCGAACTTCTCTCTTCCTCACAGAATACAAATGATCTTAATTCATTATTACTCTTCTCTTCCAACCCAAGTACTCGACCTTATAGCTGCTGTAGTTACAACCTCAAAGAAAACAAACCAACCTATGGTTTTCCCGAATCATCATGGAGTTATTAGGTCCAGTAATACTCACAAACATACCAGATTCAGCCTTTGCGGTTATGTGTTTTATAAGATTTCAATTATTTATTTTTGATTTTTGGGGAAGAAATAAATTTGTATTATTCTTGGGTAGGTTTGTTATCTGCTACAGGAATACCATATACATTTTAAGCGTTGTTAAGTGACATGAAGCAACCACACCTTTAGTTTTAGTTCTAATTTAGTCAGGGTTTAAATTGAAAATTATGTTTTCTGTAAGCCGAACACGAAATTTGGGGGTTTCGGTTTGGATTGGTTTGTTTTGATAAAGATGATGTTCATGTATGTTTTTTATGAAAATGTTATATGTTGGTTATATTTGAATGATGATAACATTTTCATGGTTTCAGGGTGGACAAATTAGCTACTGTATAAGGAATTTGAGGCGATAATGAAGTTGGGAGCTGATTAGGGTAAAACATCTCTTGGTAAGAGTCTTTTCCGTTGCAATTTGTTTGGCGCACTAAACCAGTAACATGTGCATGTTTAGATTATTTTAACAGTCGATGCAATCCTAAACACATAATGTCGTTTCTGAAATATCACCCTGTCCAAGCAGACCCTTATAACTTTTCAGAAAAATTATGTTGGAACGTGTGGCACCTATAAGCGACCTCTGAACGATTCACATAAATTTTAGCGGGTTGTGTTTTTTCGTGGATTTTTCAATTGGGTGCGTAGGAGTTAAGCTTATTGTAACGCATATATTCCATTGGTTTAAAAAAACAAGTAGTTCCATCATACTTATAGATAATTTATTGGTTTTTAGTCCTATTTTTTATAGTTTAATCAATCAGAAAAAATTCTCTATATTATTACCAAACAATTTTATGCCTAAATTTTTCTGCCTATAAAGTTTAGTACCAAACACGCCCCCTTAGAAGCAGATTTAGCTCTAATTATACGCCGTAAGTCTAGCATTAATCAATGCGTCAATTATGATTGAAAAGCTAATATTATGACAGTATTGTAAATTATTGAATAGAAATGATTTATAATGTTTTATGCATTAGTAACTTGACATTATTTGGTCTGCTTTTAACCCAGTTGACCCTTCCCCCTTTTAGCATTATCAAACGGTCCTAAGTCTCAGTTTACGTGGACTTCCTTTAAATGTCTTAAAAATAAGGTTATGACTAATATTGGTTCGGTTTTGTATGTTTTCACATGAGTTTGGAAAATTCGAGAGGCGGGTTGATTTTTTCTATAACGGGTCAAATGAGAAAAATTAGACTCCTATATAGTATGGTAATCAGAAGCAGTTTCGCTATACCCAAGCACCAACAACTGTTGATTACGTGAACTAAAATCAATGCCAAACGCTCCCTAAGCGATTGTGTCATTTCTGCCTGTTTTAACTTTTTACCCATTACCTCTACTAAAAACATCCCAATATGTATAAATTCCATTCGAGAGAGACATGACACCTGATGTTGGGTTTATGTCATGAATGGGAACAAACTGTTCTTCTAATCTTGAAATGTTTTATGTATTTTTTGGCTTGATGTTCAGATGAGGACAAAGACGTGGAACTAAGCTCGGCTATCCCCTTTGATCATGGTATGTCGATAACTTCAAAAAATTGATTGGCATAACTCTTGAAGCTGCTAAACAACGTGACCTGCGTAAGCTTGCTGTATTCAACATATGTTTTTTTGAGGCTTTTTGTTTTCCCAGTTTCTTTGCTTATTTGATTTTTGAAAAGCCCATAGGCTCAATTTTTTTGGCTGATATGGTTTTTGGTTTGGGTCATTTTGCTTATTGTTTGGTGAAATATGTCTAC
This sequence comes from Tanacetum coccineum, assembly GCA_026074375.1. Lineage (NCBI taxonomy): Eukaryota > Viridiplantae > Streptophyta > Magnoliopsida > Asterales > Asteraceae > Tanacetum > Tanacetum coccineum. The sequence goes on along the minus strand of BQNB010031435.1, from coordinate 24,583 downwards.
AAACTACTGTAGTAGATAAGCTTTTCTAGCTGGATCCCAAATGACAAAATGCTTCAGTTACTACGTTAAGACATATTATCATCTAGATGTGATATTCTAAGAAATGTTTAGGAATTATTTTAATGTCCAACTTGATTAACTGAGACGAGTACAAAAGAGTATTAGTGAAACATGGAAGATTAAATTTTTATTATGGCATACAGGAATTAAGCTGCTCACTTTCACATTAAAATGTAGAATTTTCATTTCAGTGACGGGTGAATGGTATTAGCCGTGTAACAAGGTGAAATAAAATTACAACATACTTACAAAGATGGCAAATATATAGTTTTAAAAATTGTTAAACGATGAAAACAGAAAGTCCAAAAATTACATAAGCGATTATTAAATCCCATATGAGGTTTTGTCTTTTTTTTAAGTTGTTGTGGTCATAGAGAACTAGAGACTACATAATTTTTTTTACGCTAAACCAAAAAATAAAAAATAATTATTATTGGTCCCGTTTGGTAAAAGAAAAAATAACATACTAAATACCGTTTCAAACATCAGTCTATAGCTGTATTGAGTAAGTTAAGACAAAAATTGTTTAGCATATGTGAAATGGTCTATGCATTAGAAACACTGATCTACATCTATAGTTATCTTTAAGGCTTTGAACATCCTGATTTGGAAATGATGATTGAATTTGTTCCTAGAGGAATTTCGAAAAACCTACATGTTTATCGAAAAGGCAAGTAACAAAAATACAACGTACAAAATGATAAGTTATATCGTATCATGGAGTAATACAAAAACAGCCAATGTACCACTGCATCACCTAAACCATACAACATCTAAATTTGTTGGCTATATATAAACAATTATTGGATCGTTTTGAGAAATTCAAAGCTAAGGTGAGGGTCGCAAAATGGACTTTCGGTAAACCGGTCACCTGCAATTGTACAAGCCTCAGGCTGGCAGGAACATGGCGATTTTACAGAAAACTTGCAAGAAACATCCATCTATTAGATAAAGCAACAGAGACAACCGATCACATTGTGGAAATATCATTGCACCATGGAAGCCATCCATCCTAAAGGGGTCATTTTTTTCTGCATTCTTACCACCTACTACGCATTTGGTGATCCCATTTGTACATAGAAAGAAGTGTGAGGATCGGTAGACTCAAACTCAAATTCGATTCGAGCGGGATGGCTAGAAAAACATGTACACCTAATTAACCTGGATTCATACTAAATTCCTGTTGGAGAATCCCTCAATATTCTGAAAAAGAGGTATCATACCCCCCAGTTTGAATTTTTAGCAAAATATAAAATGTAGTTTTATATCTTTGATAAACATTATTCCGTAAAATGTTATACTAAGCCTTTCAAATGCAACAAAGTTCAAAACAAGTAGTAAAGCGGGGGGATGTGGTTAACGATGCAAACATGTAACTCTTAAACGGGTCAAAACGTGAAAGGTTTAGCATAGCCCAACACCATAAGACACTAATTCATTAATTCATATTTTTAAAATTTTATAAATATTTTTTAGGTGCTAATTATTAAAAGTAAACAAAACATATTTTCCATGTTTTCTTGAAAAGTTATCTAATCCTAAACAACTGGAAAAAGTGATATGTTTGTGATTGCAGCAAGAAAACAACGAAATGCAGAAAGTCTCGCATAACCGTGACAACACCGCAATTCAACGATGTGAATGGTATACTATGGCGCGGACTCTAACATATAACAACGAGCATCACAACGATATAGCACGTTTTGACGATTGAATCCTTATAGCTAAAACATAACGGGTTGTGTACTCGAGTTTTCACCAACACATATCGGGTTGCATCCCTTATAAGACGAAAATACATCGGTTTTCTTTTCTTACCTTTATTATAACTAAATGTTAAAAGTATCATTTGGCGATGTTTGGAAGGGAGGATGGAGAGATTCGAGAAGTGGTGGATTTTTTTTTTTTTTATTTTGGTGGGGTTTCATTCAATTAAGTATCAAATTTTTATAAGATTGTCCTAAATTAGGGATAGATAGCCATTGTAATGTATGAAAGATTTAGCCTAGGATGTGTTACAAGAGGTGTCGTTCAAAAGTTTAAGTGAGATTTTATAAATCATGGATGCTGATATTTATCAAATGGATGCATGGCCTGATAGTCAGGATGTCATTATGTGACATACATGTTGCGTCCTAAGTTTGTTTCCTTCTGTTCATTATGCTACTACAAAAAAGGGTACTGTATAAATGGATCAATCGTTAACGACAAACTCAAATACCCCACTCTAATTGTATGACTAACAAACCATCAAAAAAACAAACGTCATTTCACAGAATTACGAAGCAAGCGACCATTATACACACACCATGCCAAAAACAAATTGACCCAGGCCGTGTGCAACGCACGGGTGTGCATGCCTCGTTTATCATAAATATAGAGAATATCCTACTCTATTCATAAATAATTTCATACATATCCTAATGTATTCATATTTATTTTATATAATTTTAAACAAGTTAGACTCTAAATATATAAAATATCATAAATATATAGCATTCAAAAGTCTATTGTATATCTTATATGTAATTAAGTCTATAAATAGTGAAGATATACTATAAATTTACTATAAAAAAACAATTTGTGTTTTACCATAAAAACAATAATAATATAGTCTAAAAATAAGTTACATAAAGTTATGGATACTTGATATCTTTTGATTTTTCAAAAATATATTTAAGGAACTTTCGTATTTATCATAAATACAGAGAGAATATCCACTGTATTCATAAATAATTCATACATATCCTTATCTGATTATATTTAATATATGTAATTATAACAATTAGTCTCTAAATCAAAAAAATATCATAAATATACAACATTTAAAAGTCTATTATATATTTTATATGTAATTAAGTCTATATATAATGAAGATATACTCTAAATTTATGAATGTACTCCATAATTGTACACATGTCGATATGGATCTTTTGAGATAAATTTTAAAAAAAGAATTATATATATCATTCTCACTTTTATCTACTCATCTCAAAAGAAACTTATATTTATCATATAATATCATATGCATTCAAATCCTACATTGTCTTCATCACTACAAACCCTAATATCATTCATAATTTTGCAGAATCAGTAGCAGTTTAAAGATCGTAATGAAGATCCTAATGAACAACGTAAAAAAGGTATGTATCTTCTTCTCCAAACCTAATTGCAGTTATGGTTTGATCTTTTTTTACAAAAGTCTATTGTATATTTTATATGTAATTAAGTCAATATATAGTGAAGATATACTCTAAATTTATGAATGTACTCCATAATTATACACATGTCGACATGAATCTTTTGTGATAAATTTAGAAAAGATTTTATATATATCTATATATATAATATATATATAAATATAAATATATAATATATATATATATATATTATCTTTCTCACTTATATCTTCTCATCTCAAAAGAAACGTATATATATCATATATATGCAATATTCATTAAATTCTACATTGTCTTTCACAGCCACAAACCCTAATATCATTAATAATTTTTGTAGAATTAGTAAGCAGTTTAAAGATCGTAATAAAGATCTTAATGAAGCACGAAAAAAAGGAATGTACATCTTCACACAAACCTAATTGCAATTATGGTTTGATCTTTATGTTAGGTATGCACATGCTTGACTAGGCAATCCAAGATCAGGGCCATTGTTGATTGAAGTGACCCAAATATATGAATGAGGACATGACACGCATAAGCTGACGGGATGTTACAATCTGATTCAGAGAAGTGAAGTTATGTTTTTTTATATCCATGTATTCACTTTTTTGTATGTTGTAACATCCTTTAGCTCTTTTGTATTAATGAAAATTATATATATGTATATATATCATCAATTTTTTTAATATTATGAAGTAGAAGCTAAGGGTGATGAAGAATCTGATTCAGAAAATATGAAGGTATGTTTTTATATCAATGTATTATTGTTAATGAGTATGGCTGTAATGGTAGCCTAGATGGTTATCTTAAAGGCACAAATAAGAGATGTAACCTAACATGGGTACATCATCTTAGGATTTGACATCAGGTCATATGTTATAACAGCGTACATGTTAGGCTAAACGTAGTGGTGACCGCAGAGGACACCGCCACGTCAGCGCCAACTCAGCTTTCTCTCTCCTAGACCACACAGTGACCAAACACCCGTAGTGGTGACCGCACAGGCGACCGAACAAATTTTTTTTTTAAAAAAACATTACATTAATAATTAAACATTACAAACTAAAATACGGAAATAAAAATACACGGAAGAAAAGACAAAAAAAAATTACGGAAGATAAAAAATTATAGTAAATTAGTTTACATTTGTTCGATGCCAAATGTGTTCCACTAGATCGGCTTTAAGATTAAGATCGGTTCATTCGGAATCGTTTACGAAATAAATAGGCGTTGTAAAATGGTTTTTTAACAAAGTAAGCTAGCAATAGATGGTCATGAGCACCGTAACGATCTCTAGGCATATAGCTTCGTTGGTATTTTTGGATTGTAGGAGTAGATGCTTGAATAACCAAAGCAGCGTCTATTAAAAAACCAGAGAGTAAACTATTCACTTCCGTTTCATCATCCGTATCATCGAAAAATAAACACTCGGAATTAATTTGAGACATATGTTTGGGTAGTAGTGTGATTTTATGATAAAAAAGTGTCTATGTGGTGAAAATAGGAAAAGATAGATATGTGGGTTTTAAAAAAAATAAAGGGATAAATTTTTTATGAAAACGACTATCATTTACTCGGGCTCTTCTACACACCCAAACAATTGCAAAGGTTAGGGGGAGGGACTAGTCCTATTCGTCCGAGGTAATGGGACGAACCGACCGAAGGTCGACCTTACCATTATATTCAGTCTTAGTTTCTTCATATATTAACCAACACTTACAATCCATAATAACTTTAAACAATATTATAAATTTTAATAATATATATACTTTAACATTATTTTTGGTGAATTAATTTTTTCACTTGTTGGTTTAGATATCTACACACTTTCAGTAGTCATCATATTTGAGTCAAATTTGGTTTTTTGAGACAGTGTTTTATTGATACGTACAATTGTACATCAAAAATCGAAATAATTAGGCCAAACACACACACCACACACCTCTTAACAAAACAAAATCCAATGATTTGTGAATCAAATTTGTGATTAATAGCTTTGATTCACTATTAAATGATGTTTACTTGTGAATCAAATCAAAAAATATGAATCAATCTTCTCAAAATAAAAACCTTCTCAACGGAACCGGAGCCTATATATATATATAGGGGACCGTTCTTTGCAGAACCAATTTTTTGTACAGAACCACCTTGGACCAATAGAAATTTAGTATTTTTATTTAAATAAAAAGGGTATAATAGTAAAACATAATTTTTTTTTTGAATTTTTAATTAAAAAATGTTTTTAAGCCCCTAAATTTTTGGAATTGTTTTTTTCTTTAATTTTTTTATATTTTATATTTTATTCATCATACATGTTTTTAAAAAAATCAAGTGCATATGTGTTTTTTTTAATATTGTGAATTTTACATATGTTTCTTGCGTAAAATGGCTAGCCATAAACTTTTTTTGATTAAAATGATAATTGCACATATGTTTCTATTGTACATTCTTTAATCATTGAAATTTATAACAAAAAACATAAATATGTACATGTAGCCTCTAAATTAGAGCAAACTAAAACATAAATAGTATAGACAAAATTTAATATCAAATGAACGACAATTCGAATACAATTGTATATTGTTAAATATAGATGTTCACGTCACTCAAAAACATGTGTGCACTCTTCTAAGAACATATGTGCACACTTCACTTTCTCATCAAATTCGTTAGAACATATGAGTACCCTTTGAAAAACATATGTGCACGCGGCGCTTTCTCGTCAAATTTATTAGAACATATGTGCCCGTCTTTCAAAAGCATATATGCACGTCAAATTTATTAGAACATATATGTCCGTCTTCTTATGATTGAGTCGTCCGCACTGAAACAAATACATAAAAACAAAAGAAGAATTAGTTATATAAAATTATGTCATGTTAAATTAATTGTAAAACTAACTAATATTATAAAACTTAAACAAAAACATATATGTTACGGAGTAGAAACAAGACCATTCAAGAAGCATATGGTATACATGCAGTTTAATCATACTGTACAAACTTAGGCTCATGAAACTAGTGTTTGCTTTGGTACTAATATAGACCATTGTCAATCCAAAAAGCATCTGGTTCAATTTGATAACACAACTAACAACTTCCTTTTGATTACTAACATTTAGCAACACCTTTACTGGTGCGCATGATAAAGAACCAAATGTTTCATATTCTCTAAACTTATATTCCTGCATATCTATACTCCAATCTGCATTTTCTTTTAAAGAACACATTAAACAACAAAAATGTGGATCCTTTAGGGACATAAATATCCAAAACCAAACTGTAAATAAATGATTTATTATGATACGAAAGAATATGTGTCAGCTACATATTTCTCATTTTTAGTTCTTCGGTTTTATTGATGTTGGTTTCTTGTAAGGCATGTTAATGAGATAATTGGATACAACCAAAGCGTTGATATGATATGAACATACCAAATTATACATGTAATGTAATCAATGTGTGTGTATCAAAAAAGGAGGTGCACCTACTCTACATATGAACCTCGAATAAAAATGGATTAAAAACAAAACAAAAAACTAAAATTCAAATTTCTACGAAAGACAGAATCTAAACAAACACCGAAAGTGATTTAGAAAATCATATATACCTTTCAAAACATAAAACGAATTAAAAAACACAAAAAGTTAACAAATTCTATTTTTACATAAATGCTAATTTCAAAAACAAAAAATTAATAAAAACCACACCAAAGGCTACTATTGAAAATTGAAAATTGTACCTATTTGGCACGCATCTTCTCCATCATGTCATGCATCTTCTCCTTGATTAATTTATCATTTGATCCGTGAGAACGAGTGCGTTGCGAAAGTGTCGCGAAAACGAACAGGGGCATGGCATATCGAGGTTGTGGTTTGGTTTTGTGGAAAATTCAAACCGTCAATAATGAATCTTCAGCTATATTTGGTTTTGGCCGAATAATGGATCTATAAAGAGAAGAGAGGTCGCAGTTGGTTTTTGGGGTGGATCTAGGTTTTCTAGGAAGTTATCCAGATTAATACAAAATTCCGAAATTGCCCTTCCGTCTATTTTTGATAATTGTTTAATTTAAGTTATTTACTAAAAAGTGATATTGCATTGATATGGTGTACATCATGCATTATTAGGAGTAAAAAGGCTCGTTCTGTAGGTTATGTACAAAAAAGTGGTTATGCAAAGAAAATGCCAAAATCTCCACATGCAAAGGATTGGAGGGTTAGAGTGTCGACTTATATGTGTCTTACCTATGCAAGGACCCGCAGTGGTCTTGGGTATTAAAGGGTTAGCCCAACCCATCATGAAGTCACCATGTGGATAATACACAAAGCGTATCATTCATATTTATAAATCACCAACACGTTTTTTAGCTCTCCTTGCTTTGCTAGCGGTATTGGTTGTCGATGATCACACTTATATCTATATACTAGTTTCATGACCCGCCCGATGGGCGAGCGAGCTTCATGTGATCTTTTGTTTAATATTTATAATTGATTAGCAAAAGTACTTAATATGATAAGTATTGTAATGATAGACAATACGTAATGTTCAAAGTGGCAAATATTTGATTTGTGAAAAGCAAATAAATCCAAATAAAGGCACTATGTTGCAAGTTTATACCGTGAAAGAACCATAAAACAAAATGAAGGCATAAAAATATGACAACTAAAAAAACATTGATTCAGTTGACTAATATTTTTATTTTCATTTTTTTATAATTATCATAAACTTTAAAAGAGAAGTGTCTAAATGAAGTTTAATAAAAGTGTAACATTTATTAGTTCTTCATCGTCGTCTGAGAGGTTGAGGTCAAGGACATCATCATCACTTATTCCGTGTCCAGCTTCTTGTAGTTGTTTGATTAGTGCATCGCCCTTTTTTATCTTGGAGATTATTTTGTTCCAATTCTCGTTGTAATATTGGTAGGCATCTTTTGTTTCTATAAATTTAAAAACAAATCGAGTTGAAACATATATGATACAAATATATCAAACTTTCCATAACTATAAGTGCATTAAAAAGTTCTAAGTAAATCATACCTTCTTTTGTTTTAGAGCTTTCTGCATTGTCATTTTTTTTCTGCATTGTTTAGGTTGTCGTCAGATGGATGGATGTGTTTTGTTGGTGGCACAACATGATTCACTTGAATGTTTTCCTTGTCGGAGTTTTTTGTTTTTGAAGTCTTGGTGATCGATGGTTTCAAAAGTTTATTTGAAGACATAGTAGCAAGGTGTGTCTTTTTAAGGTTTGTGAGTGGTTTAGTTTGATTTGTTGATAAGGATATATATAATTTAAATGATACATTAAAATAAGAATTGATAGTGTATGATTTAAATCAAGATTTTTAAGATCGGGATTCTACCCAGGATCGTTTTCGTCTTCGCAAGATCGAGATCAAAGATAGGATCGGGATCGTACGATCCTACTATTATGTCATTTCTCTAATAGTCTTTGTTATTATTATAAATCTACAAATTATTTTTTTTCATAAACACTATTTTATATAAATATTTCATGAAATTTTGTCATAATTATGTGTTTGATAATAATTTTATGCGAGATATTAAATGTACATGTTGCTTTTTTAATTGTACAAAACATATATCCTTTATAATCTTGTAGTTTTTTAGTTGTGGTTCTAGAAATAGTAATGATTGAATCGTATTTGATTTAAGATCATTCAGGTCTAAGATCAGGGATCATTATAAGATATTAAGCTTGTAAAAGAATCTTATTTAAGAATCTGTCGTTTTTGCCTTGCAGTATCGTATAATAATCGTAAGATCAGGATCGACGATTCATTAAACAACCTTGATTTTTTATGGATAACAATATCCCACTAAAGATTTTGTTGTATCTTAAATTGATGAAAGTTAATAATTGAAATTTCGTTTTCCATATCCTATTTGAATTTATTTTTGAATTTATTTAGAATTTACAGAAAAGTTTTTGCATGTTCAAAAACCCAACTAAAAAGTTACCCTTTTTTTTTTCAGGATCCATCCAATTACTATAAGTGTACTACATGTCTAATGATATTGACTGTTTTTTTTTACATGCATGACCCAACCGAAAATGTGTTTGCATGTAGTGACCCAGAACTTCTGACATTACGATATTAACCCTGATGATCGCGCATTATATGTGGTGATGAACGTGATGAACACGTGTCGAGCCCTTGTCCAAAGTTGCACTTTACTGGAAAAAAAGACACCATCATTCACTGGCAAAAAATCATGGTGGATAAAAAAAATTTGTAGCACATCCGAAAGTGTGCACTATTATTAAGGATTTAGGGTTGTTGTAGTTGTCCTTATTAGGGTTTAGTGGATTATTAGGGTTTTAGTGTAATTTTTAGGTTTGAGGTTTTGGCATAAATAATGAATATCAGAATCTTTAGTGAACGTTATAGCATTACTATTCGTTGTATAAAATTTGTGTTTTAATTTGGTCATTTGTGTTGTCTTTGATGTGCTCTATTTTAGTGAAGTAGATTTTTTTTAGAAACAATTTTAATATGCAAAAGATATGATGTTGCAAATTGTATGTCATTGCTTTTTTGTATTTTTTTCAGTACAATTGTATAACTATATTTTTGTATCTTTCAAAGTCATAATTAAAATTTTAAATTAATGGTAGTCATTAAAAGCATTACAACATAGGAAACACCAGATGTAGAGAGATGTATAGAAGATTACTTCAACCTTATTTTGACGATTTGAAAACAAAAAACAACAACAAACAACGACATACATGGTTAGCAAACTTGAGTTGTTCTTTTGAAGCAATAGTGCTTTTACATTCTTTGAAGTTCTTGATCAATTGACGGCTTTTTTTTTTTTTTCTTCCATGATCCTCAGAGCAATCTATCCCTGACCATTTTCAAGTATGTAGCCTTTTTCATGTCCGCTCCCGTCATGCACCCAAGGGCGTAGCAACCATACTCGATAAGTGGATGATCTGGTAATAAATTAAGCTTGTTAATTTCAGGCCTAGGGTTTGTAAATCTATCAACAAAGCGATGCATCAAGCTTAAAATTTGTTCCTCCAGACAAGCCTCTTCATCATGAGCTTCTTGTGGTGCCATAAGGACAGTTAATCTAACGTCATTTGGATTAGTAGCCGTGGTAGAAAATGAAAAAATACAAGTAACAATTTGTGTGATTGATAAATTAGTTTCGTCGTTTAGTGACCAAGAGACCCAAGTTATGTGTCTATATAAAGCAATAATTTTACGACATTTGCAGTCATTAGTCATTCAATGTCAGAAAAAGCGATGATTTGTCATATATTGTCATAAATCGCGTGAAATTTTAAGTGATAAACAACATTGTCATTGAGTTATCTTATTTGTTACAGTAAAAAACATTTGTGTTGTTAAATCATGTCGTGTATCTTGTAAAATGTGAAGTGATAATTAACACTGTCATTGAGTAGTCTTATCTGATGCAGTAAAAAGCAAATGAATTGTCAAATCATGTCATATATTTTGTAAATTTCTAAATGTTAAACATCAGTGTTAGTCTATAGTAATGTCCTCTTCAGTTAAATGTAATTGAGTTGTCAAATAATTATTTATAAGTTTGAATTCCATATTATAACTTTAAATTTTGTAATGCACTTTAAGCATTGTCATGGTGTTAATGTACATGATTGTCACTTATAGGTTGTGTATGTTTTCTTTAATTTGAATGTTTTATAAAGGAAAAAAATTTGCAATTCTTTAAATAAATAGTACGAATAACAAGCAATTGATTCACATTATCCATTGAAAAACATATACATAGTAAAAAACCACATATAATCTAGTAGATTGGCAACCTTATTTATCCTACTTAGAAAAAAACAACAACAAACAACAACACACATGGTTGGCATGGTGGTCTTAAGTAACATCATTCTAGAATCTATATTGTCATGTAACTGATAATGAAGTTTTGCTTTGCAGCAATGCTTCTCAACAATTCTTGTCTTGCTCTGATTAAATTTTAAGTTGTGTGTGGTTAACGGATATCCGCTCATGAGTTCATGAGATAGGAGCATGTAATCCGTAGCTATAAGGCTATTGTAGGTCAATACTTTCTGTAACATTGTCATTTGTATCTCACGGGTACGCATTTGCTCAGAATAACGAGTTAAGTTGCACAACAACTTATTTGCATGTGTTGCCTCAGCTTCAAGCTCCCTTTGTAGTTTCAAAACAATTGTTTTACGTGCTTTATTTGCAGAATAAGCCATAGACTTTGTTAGTGGAAAGAAGCAGTGTGTGTGTGTGTGAGAGATACAAGATTCTATTGTAGATGATAACCTAGTTGATATAGAGGTTTAGTATGGCAGTCTTTATCAATAGACTGAAAAGGTCAAAAGCATTGTCAAATCATGTCATATATCTTGTACATTTATAAGAGATAATAGACATTATTTTTTAGTAGTGCATAATCAATTGTCATTGAGTTATTTTATGAAGCTCCATACTAAATTATTTAATTTGCATGAGTTGTTTTGATCGAAAAAGAGGAACAAAGTGTGTACATTGAAAAGTCATTCTTAATACATATCTGATTCATATTGAGTTACATGAAGATATTGTACTTTACGGATTTCCTCTGATTTACCATTTACGTTAACTTTCTTTATGTTTCTCCGTCTTCAAAATGTTCTCTGTTCGCCCATTCAACCAATTGATCATAAAGTGTAATCATTTTAGTGTCTTGCTTCTTTTTTATGGTTACTTCACTTTCTATTGTGATGTCAGTTTGTGAAATTGGCTCATTCTGTTCTGCCCATAGTCTAGCTATTTGGAAAAATATATTTTGCTTTTAACAATTTTACACTAGACGGTGAGTCAATGTAAAATTTCCCAATTGGTATTTGCTTGAAAGATGTAAAGAACATGACATGCATATCATAGTTGTTTCTAAGTTTGACGGTTATTGAAAAGCCATTGTGTGGTATTTTATAATAAAGAGCATGAATCTTTGTACCTGAAATATGAAACAAATATTGTTTCATCTCTTCTAGTTTCATTCTTAGAATGGTGATGTTCATTGTTCCACCGTTTACGTACATCGGGTTTTTTTTGTGATCGATTACCAATTGGCCATTATTGTGAACCGGAAAATTGAAAAATGGTTTGCGTGTAGGGTGTTTTAGGTTTTGTTTTATTAATAAATCCTAGTTTACCAAGAAATTCATAGTAATTGAACTTTTTATTTTTTTTGTTTTATGCATTTGATCTAGATACCTGAGTGATTCTTGTTGTTTTATTTTAGTTTCTTCAGGAATGGATACCTACAATGGATTTCTTCCAAACGAAGGCATCGTTTGGAATCCAATACCGTGCTTAATCTATTTGGACTATGAGAATATGAAAATCTGGAGCTATCCGTAAACTTTTGCAATTGTCGTACTCATAAACATAGTATCATAATCCATTCTTAATTGCTTTCATACCTGATAACGTGTTTTTTGGTGGCAATGTGTAATAAAGAGTAGTGAATCGTCTTGGTATTTTCCAATTTAGATAGCTAACCATATCTTCAAAATCCATTGGAAGAACATGAATATTTAGTACTGAACCATCTTGGTAGGTTAGCGGGTTAAGTTTAAATTCTCGGTTGTGGTTTACATCAAACTCAAAAGTAGTATTAGAAGACGTCGACATATTTTGAAACAGAGAAGTGTTAATTGAAATATATTTGTTGAAAATATGTAGTTGTATACATGTATATATATAGTAATTGTAAAGCGTAAAGTTGATAAGTCAATTTTGTGTCAGAAATGATAAGTCATTTCGATGTCTGAATATATAATTTTTTATTGTTACACACTAAAACAAGGAAAGTAGATTATACAAACAATTATAAAAGATTGTTTCTTAGTAACTAGTCAAATAACTTTTTTGCACAAGAAGGTTTTCCTTTGATTTCTGGTTTTCTTTTGTTTCATCTGTGTGTTGCTCGGCCATCGAACCATAGTGGGGATTAGCTCCCACCCGTAGAACACGTTACACTAAGTAGTCGGTTTTATGAGTTTTGGATGTTGTACGGTGTATCATGCCGTGTTCTTCTATAGCATAAGCCAAATGTACAAGACCTTAATCATAACTACAATTAGGTTTCTTTATACAAAGAAATGTTGGGGAGTTTTCATCGTAACCCAAATAGTTTGTTAATATTAATTTCACTTGATCGGTTAAAAGACGCTTACTATCTTGTAACTTAGGAGTGATAATGTGAGCAACTACCTTTTTGTTTGCATTTTGATGGTTAGGATATGTTTGAGTTTTGGGACACTGTTTCCTTGTGGTGAACATACATTAAGTTATGTAACATAAAACTTGAGTCCTGTAATTCCCAAAGTCTATCACGAAGTCTTCCAAGCACATTCATTTAAATATGATAGCATTTTAATTATACCTGTCCTTGGCTATACTTGTCTAGCATAAAATGATGAAACCGTTCATTTAAAGCTTTCAAGCCGAACAGACCAAGTATAAAGGCTTCCTTATTGTCAAGAATATTGTTTTTGTTTAACTTACTGATTGTTTATTTATAATGCTTTTAAATTATGGGTGTCACTTGTAAACTGGTTTTTTGTTTCTGGAATCGTAGGCTTTAATGACATGAAATTCCTTCCATTTATGGTAAATTGCGTGTGGTTTTTCATCTTAAACCATCATCAGGAATCTTTTTTTTTTCATCTTTTTTTCGTTCAGTATAACACCCTCATTTTTACACATATAGCAGCAGGAAAGCTAATAATTCTAGGCGTATATTATTTCATAGGTATCAACACGTCAATAATCATAGAAAACGAATCGTAAAGAGACGTTTTTCGAAAATTTAGTTATCATTCATTTAATTCATCAGGAGTTTTTTACAAAAGTACGGTCCCTAACATCTAAAAACATAAAGTTTGAATGATAAAGTTTAAGCCACCTTCAAGTCCGTGGCACTCTGTGCCTTAAGTTGCTCAATTACCTGAGATAAGCATGTTAAAAAGTCAACACAAAGGTTGAGTGAAATTCATAGGTTTAAGTAAAGTAGTTTGAATAAAAGTTTAATAGTGGGTTACGTTGCTATACACCTATAGTTTGTAATAATTGCATGCATGTACAATTATCATGGAAAATAATATTATTGCCCTAAGCTCATGACACCGAAGCCTTAGGTTAATCAATAACCACAAAATAATTACCCCTAATGGGTGATTAGCCTTTGCAAAACACCCGTGTAAAGTTATTCAAATGTTGTGCTATTGGTACCGACAGTATTAGGTTACCCAATAGGGTGAGTCCAGTCCAAAATAGATATAATTCACAGCATGCGCGCTTACCCCGTATGAGTAATAAATGATTCATGTTTGTGGGGACTTAATGGCAAAAGTAGGGATTAGGCAATAATGTATCAGGCTAGCATACTGAAAAAATACTTGCATTCATGGTTTATAGGTGTTCCTTCCTCGCGGGTTTATGATACATTTACAAATATTAAAATGCGGGCTATGAACTCACCTTAACAGTACAGGGAAATCTGATTGATGGCACCTAAAAAAAAAGTATATGAAATGAACCAGTATCTGGCTTCGTCACAACAACTGTGTAAATATGTCAGTCTTAGTTTGATTTGAATATGTTTTATGTCATAATGAACTATCACTTTGTTTTTGATTGTTGGATTATTATGGAAAAATATTGTATCACTGTTTCGGGCTCCATCATTAAATTCAAGAGGTTCATATAGTAAACTGTTTGTGGAGCCAGAACACTTTTTTAAATCGTAAATTCAATCAAGAACTCGTCAAAACGTCAATTATGTATTCAGTAATACCCAAATGAAACCCCCTTTAACATTGAAGCTCCCCTTATTAATGTGATACTTATAGTTTGAAGTTTCTGTCAAAAGCTAGAATAATTTTATATATATATATATTATATTATATATATATATATATATATATTTATATATATATATATAATTACTATAAAAATATAATATTTTTTAAGTTTGCAAAATTGGCAATATATACCCCTGGTTTATAAACTTTTACAAGTTTAGTCCTTTATATATAAACTATTTAGTCCTTTATATATAAAGTATATATAATTTAAACCTTTAACTTTGAAACTTAGAAAAATAGGTCCTTATAGTTATAACTTTGAAATAATTACATTTTCAGCCTCTTTAGTTATAAATTCCAGAAAGTTACGATATATACCCCTATGCATGGAAACTTTTGAAAAATAAGTCCAAAAAGCCATGCAAGGTTATTTTATGATTCCAAATGATATTTGCAGGTTATAGCTTATTAGAATAAGAAAAAGTAAGATGTTCTAACATAACAAAAGTTTAGAAAAAGGATTCGTTAACTAGAAAATCAAAACGGGTAGTTTTTAGGGTTTTTATCAAAAACATATGGGTTTGAGGATTTAAAGCCTCAAACAAGAGTTTATACATGATCTTAAGAGTATTATGAACATTATTGTATAGAATATAAGCTTATGGAACAAGATCTTAGGCTTACATAAGCTAAAATGGGTCGAAATGGGGTTTTCAAGTTCATACGCCTAGTAACGACTTCAAGGCTTCGTTTTTTTTGCTTCTTGGCTTCTATTATGAGCTTAGGGACTTCTCTTGATCTTCTATTGCTGCTACAAAATGATTAGAATTCCATTTGAGGGTATGAGATGAGATTTGTGCTATGAAATGAAAAGGGTGCTTGGTTTATGTATTTATAGGGGAGAAAACACCCTTGGTGCCTAAGTTTGGGTTTGCTTAGTGTCCTAGGCTAGTGAAATGACTAAGGAGAGCTAGTAGGGTGAGTCTTATAAGCTAGAAACTAGCCATGAAGAGGTGGGGGTTGTTTTGGAGGCCACGGCTACAAGAAGGAGAAAGGAGGTGACAAAGAGCCTTAGTAACCAAGTATTCTAGCAAGGAGGTGGTGG
>BQNB010031434.1:7189-53990 GCA_026074375.1 Tanacetum coccineum | reverse complement strand
CTGGCTAGTCTAGGAGCAAACGGCTCTTGGTAAAGACTTCTCAAATCCGTTCTATGGTTGACAACTTGCAAATAAGTTGATTGGTTTTCAACTCACCATATCTGTTTAAGTTAAGAGTTGGCTAGCCACAAGTTTATGGTTTGTGGTAAAGGCTGTGGAAAAACCATAACTAATTATAAATCCATATTAGATGGTTGACACTTTACCAAAAAGTGGATGGTATATCAACTCACCAAGTTTCATGTACAAAGAGTTGACATGGTAATCAATCCACCATGGAATTTACCTTTTCTAGGTGCCAAAGGATTGACTAGCCCTGAGCAAACGGCTACAGGTAAAGGCATATCAAATCCGTTTATGGCTATAATGGTTTGCCAAAAACCATATGGTATTCAACTCACCAATGTTTCATGTACTGAGAGTTGAAATGGTTTTCAGTCGACCATGGACATGCACCTTTCTGGTGGCCAAAGGACTGACTACTCCAGAGTAAATGGCTAACTGGTAAAGAGACATCAAATCCATTTAAAGTTTCAATGATTCACCTCTCACAGGAGTTAACACACCTGGAAGTGATGAGAATAGTCTGAAACTATATGATTTGATTGCTGATATGAAGGGTTGCTGAAAAGTTTTTGAAGAATTGTGGCAGCAAAGATCAAAAAGAGATAATTTGAAGAATTGCAGCTCAAGAATAATTTGAAGAGTTTTATTTACAACATCCTCAGGAAGCTCAAATGGAAGACACTTGAAGAAACTTGAAGTTCACAAGTGAAGATCAAGTTAGGGGAGGATTGTTGGGAAATATATTGTAAAAGACTTAATACTGGTAGTATAACAGTTAAGTCTGGTAGTATTAGTTAGTTCTGGCAGTACTAAGTTAAGTCTGGCAGTACTAAGTTAAGTCTGGCAGTACTATAGTTAGTACTGGTAGAGTGGCAGTACTATAGTTAGTACTGGTCGTATGTAGTTAAGTCTGTTTATGTAACAGAATAGAGGTAATAGTTATCTTAGAGATATTTTAGGAGATATCTTAGAAAAGGATATGCATTATCTTTTCACACGTTTTGTAAAGCCTTCTAGGGTTTCCTTAGTGTATAAAAGGAACCCTACGGCATAGAGTTATATATATCATATAGAAGCATTGAAGCTTAATAGAAATCAATAGCAAAATTAGTATTATTGTTCTTCTTAATTCTTGTGTTAAGATTCCGCATTAACACTTGATATTCATAGTCAGTGTCTCTCACATAGTTGATTTGGATTTATTCAAGTTAGCTATTGTCTTACAAAGGCTATATAGATCCAAGACCAAGGACCTACAAGTTTTTTTGCCGCATTGCTGTCTATGAGGTTCCCTTTGCAGCCTAAAATAACCAGAATCGCTTGTGATACTCCTCCTCGTATCTAACCAACAACTTCAAAGCAGTATGTAGAACTAAGCTACCATATTGATCAAACTGTAAAGTTTCAATAGCTTTCCTAGCAGCTTTAAGAGTCTCTACCACAAGAAACTTTAACATATCAAGAAATCCCATCTGCGTCCCGTGGAACCCACTCCCAGTATATATAATATCGCTACGACTGCCAAGTACGTTGGAGTTATTTGATCAGGAAAGAATAATAACTATTATAGAGAAAACTAATATCCTGAATATGATGGTATACTATGTTTAGGATTTTATTAAATAACAAATTGTAAAATGTTTATTTGGTTCGAGGCTCATTTCTATGTCACTTCTCATGTCCCTTAGGCTACTGAAATTTAAGTCTAGGAGTGAGCATCGTACCTAATAAAGGTTAAGTTTATGAAGTAACAACCTTACCTTTCCTGTAAAAACATAAAGAAACCATCAAATAATTTATGAACCTAATTAAGTTTGCTTTTAGTTTTCCTCTAATTAAGAGGTTTAACCGCCATGAGAACAAATCCTAATTTTACTGCAAATGGGACTGAAGAGCTTGAGTCTCCAGCTTTGGTACCTATTAAGTGACTAAAAGTTAGCAAAACCAAGACACGTGATAGTATAATTTACATAAAAATTGTTCTACACCAATTTTCGTATGTTAGTGGTATGTGCTTAATTACACCTACCATTTTCCATTAAAATCAGACTTAAATAACCAAAAACGTACCAAAAATACTTTGTATTTGCATGTTTCCATTTATATTGTGCAGGAAACGGATATCTGACAAAAGGACGAAAAACGAAGTCAAAAACGACAAAACCGAGCAAGGAATGGACAAGCGTGAAAAAGTCAAAGGTCAAAACCAAAGCCGATATTGAAGAAATACTTAATGGGCCCACCCTTACCCATCTAATGGGCCGGGGCAGCCCATTAAGTGTTAACATGAAGACTTATTAGCCCAAAGTTTAAATAAATGCCCAATACCCTTTTTGGATATCAAACCGGCCCATATCTATTACATAGGCCCATGTGACACTTAACTAGCGTTAAGCCTTATAACCCTTTCACACTTAACTTTCGTTAGTCACCAGGACCATCACTACAAATAAACCATACAAAATGGAGGGTTATTTCTGCCAAGTCCCAAAAACTTTTACCCCACAAGGACTATTATTGCAATTACAATCCCCTCCTTTCCTCCTCTATACAAAGATTAAATGTACTGCACCATCATCTCCGTCCCTTTCCTCGCGTTCCGAACCGTCCCCTCCCCTCCGATCACAAAGGGTAATATTAGGAAGTTACCATTCCATGGTGACTAAAGTTAAGGAACGGATCAACGAAATTTTACTCACACGTCAAAATCTAATAAATATACCAAATAGACACGATAGGGAGGTACCTTTACTAGTAGCAATCCATAACAAGTCATTGAGAGTCGCTCACTTTGAATTCAAAAAAAAAAAGATGATGCATGAGTGAAAAAAAAAAAAAAAAAAAACAACAAAAGAATTGATTGATAAGCCACAATCACGAATCATTATTCGAACTGCATGTGACATTATCATTTCATCGACCGTGTCGCCTAACCATAAATGCTTTTAGTCTCTACTCCTAAATTGATACGTTTGATAAATGGCTTTTTGACATAAGTCATCTGGACACCTCATGCTGCAGCGGGAGGAACTTTTATGCAAAAGACACCGGAAGAATGTTACGAATTGATCGAGAACATGACCGCTCACCACAACCATTGGGACACTTCAGCAACTCGAGACGAGACGTCTAGAAATATCTCTTCTACTACTACTCACACTCACCACAGATGTCCTGGAGTTGTTCAAACAATTCGGAATGATGAACAAAATTTTGTAGAGATGAATAGAGACAAATATAAACGATCACTATCTGCATGACAATACAAAATCAGCGAGACTTGTGGTGTCCCATTCCTATACCCGAGTGCCCACAGCCGCCGATGGCTACAAACTCAAGAGCGATGCAAGTTCAATTCTACTTACTAAACGGCAACCTTAATATGGGGGTAATTCCTACAAACACGCCGGTTCACCGAAAAGTGCTTCTGTCTATCGTACTCGATTATAAGATATGACCGTCGGATGGAAGCAGACTAAAAACCACCCGTTCAATCAAACCGAAATGTGCAATAATAATCAAACCGATACAACAAATGCAAACTCAATGGAATTTCAAGCCCCAATTATTCAATCTCCGAATAATCAAGGAAGAGGAGGCAAAACTTTAATCAGGAAAATAAAATTTCAAGCTTTGAATTTTTCGAATTATCAAAATATGAGTATATGATATTGTGGTAAGTCAATGACGTCCGTAGAACCGCGACCCAGAAAACGTAGAATCTTAATGACAATCCAATCCCACATCGATAAGGAGACATAAAGGTATAGATAAGTGCGTTAATATCTTTATTTTCCCCAATAGCCAACACAATGATAGATATCAAAAGGCGTGAGAAAAGCACTCAACATCAATACATCAATATCATTTTATGGGCATCCAGTCAACCACAATCACTCATCCCCCAACAACTTATCAGTAACTATTAACCCTATTCCACCCCCCACAACACATCCGTCACAAAATAAATCCACTGTATACCAATTAAAAACGCCGATACGTTGTGCCTTACCAAATAGCACCCAAATAACCCGACTCAAAATTACTATCAAAACCACTACTCGTAACGAATATATGCATGTTCCTGGCAATTCAATGAGGTTGTCTGCCAAAGATCGTACGTATTTTGTTGCCTTAATTGCATGAACTTATAACGACCAAACACAAAACCGTACATCAATAACCCACCAAGGTCTTACCTCCACATAAGAAACATTAGATAACTTGCCAAATCCAAATCTTTTACCGATTCCTTTTGATCTTCTTTCATTGGAATTAAAGAAACAACAACTATGACCAAACTTATTACATAGCCATGAAAAACCAGAACCTTGGCCGAAAATGTCTCTGTAAGATTAGGACACTAAATTCGAAATTCGAGATCCTTAGCCACTACGTCATCATAAGAACTATAACCTGGTTTCATCCTCTTAAAGCTACAAGCCAATCAATCTGATACCCATGATAAACAGATGAGATGATTTCTTTGGATTGAAAGGAGATCATGATAATATTTCTGGGGGAGTGCGAGTATAACAGAAAACGGAAATAGATTCAAAATGGGGTTTCATTAAAAAAATAGAATAACTTTGAAGTGAACAACAAACAGATCTAAACCATTAACAACCCAATATGTAAGATTCGCCTAACGCCGCTCGATATGGGCTTAATCAATGAATGATTGATCCCAATTTCAGGGGTTATAACGAATTCAAACACTAAGGATAAAAGGAGATTGATAATGAAGAATAGAGATGGTGGCTAGGGTTTCTAAGAGAGAGAAAGACATGGTGGCTAGGGTTTCTAAGAGAGAGAAAATTCGATCAAATACAACCGAAACTTATCTATATAAAACACTATTTAATATGATGGTCCTTTAATTTCTTTGTTTTCAAAGCGTATTTTTAATAATCTGAGTTTTTTTAGTTATCGATTAGAATTTAGCTCTAACTCTATAGTTTACGTACCAGTGCATTTTTTTTTGAACGGCAAAATTTATAAAACTAGCAAGGCGTTAGAAAAAACATTACAAAGAAATCAAGTGCGGGTTTTTAAGCCAAACATCTCTAGAAAAATTCCTACTACTTCTACTATTGCACCAAAGGAAAGAAGAGGAGACAATATCATCAAAAAGTCTCGATCTAACCGGCTTGATATCTTCAAAAATAAAGCGATTCCGAAATCCCCAAATGAACCACCAAGAGACATAGAAAACTCCTTCCAAAATGCTTTTAATATGAACCGGAAGTCTAATAGAAAAGAACCAAGTCTCCCATTCCGAAAACGAAGACCAAAGTTGGTATTCCAGCTCCCACCAACGACACACTCGTTTCAACACCTCCTGAGCCAACGAACAACTGAACAGAAGATGATGTATGTCCTCTGTTTCCGAAGAGCAAATCGAGCAGGAGAAAGACTCCAAAGGAACGCCTTTATGAGCCAAATTAACTCGTCTCGTAGTACCATAACATAATAGGCAACTCATTCAAAGCTTTTT
The DNA here is from genome assembly GCA_026074375.1 of Tanacetum coccineum. Classification (NCBI taxonomy): domain Eukaryota; kingdom Viridiplantae; phylum Streptophyta; class Magnoliopsida; order Asterales; family Asteraceae; genus Tanacetum; species Tanacetum coccineum. The sequence continues at coordinate 48,427 of BQNB010031434.1, read as the reverse complement.
GTCTAGTGATATGTATGTTCCCCACCAATCGAGAGGTTGTGAGTTCAGGCCTCGTTGTAGACATTTGTAAAATATGTTGTACAAGATGCGAATAAAATTGCCGTTCTAAAAAAAACATAACAGGCAACCCAATAAAAGTTTATCATCAAAAGAACTACGGTATAACATTTGACTAAGGGCATCCGCTATTGGGGTTTATAAAAAGGTTTATAAAATAATGAAGATGTCTAAAAACTTGTAAATCATAGTGAATATGAATTTTAAGCTTGTGTGACATGAAGAGGTCTAGGATACTAGACTTTTTCATAATTTAATTTAATGCACTTGAATTATGTGAGATGTTTATAAAATTTGAAAATGTTTATACATAGTGGGGATAGGTTTATAAAACAAAAAGGTTTATAAATTAATGTTAAAACACAATTATAAACCTTTATAAAGGTTTACCATAGTGGATGCTCTAAGAAATGTATTACCTCATTCCCAAGATTATTGTTCATTTTTCCTTTTTGGTTTGTCCTAAAATAATTGTTTACTTTAAAAAATAATACGGAGTAGTTGGATTTGTTTAAGTTTACTATATTACACTTAGTTTAAATTGGTATTTACAAACATAAAAGAAACACTAATTAATTATCAAAGGGTAATATTGTCTTTTTTTGCTTTCGTAAAAATCAAAGCCGTAATTAATGTATTTTTCTTAAACTGTGTATTTTTTGTCTGTTGACAACTAGCAGGGTACCCGCGCGTTGCGGTTACCCTAGGATTAACCGGAGAAAAACAAAAGGAAAATGATCCCGATCAGGCCCGGTTCACCCATATTTATAGGTTGTGACCGGTTCTCTCCGGTACGTTTTCACACGGCTTTTATTTGCTAGCCGAACCGGTGACCACTCATGTTCCCGGTTGAACCCGTTGGTCTGGCCCGTCTTTCAAAACTATATGTATTAGCATATAAATTGTATAACGTTTTGTGTGTTTTATTAGTTTGTACAATGTGTATAATAACATGTACTTTTCATTTTAGGGGTGTTTTAAAAATTACATTAATTAGTAATAAGTGTTTTAAGAATAACATTAAATGTGTTGACCAGTCAATAAATATGTGTTTGTGCATTGGTTAATTGTACATATTGCATGAATATTTGTATTATTGAATTTCAACTTCTTGTTGTTTCCATTAAAGATTGTACAATGTGAATAAAAATTTGTATTACTTAATTTTTGGCATTTAATGAGGAGAGAGACGTTTTTGGTTTATATGTAGTAGTGATAGTGATAATTTTGAGACAGAGTACTAAACTACACTTATGGCTTGTCCATTATTTATGGGATTCGTTACTGGTACATCCTCAAAAAGTGTTACTAATACCCTCTTAATTTTTTTTAATTTTTTTTTTGTATTATAAACTGTGAAATAAAAAAACAAAATGGAAAATATAAAGTTTAATAAGTTAAAAGTAATATTTTCTCGGTCCCAAATTAATAGTCCATGTTTTCTTTTTGAGATGTCCTAATTTATTGTCGACTACCAAAAATAAATAGGAGAGTTTGATCAAGTTTATTATGTTACCCACATTCTTTTTGATATTATTTCATTAATTTTCAACTAATTTCTTTTCTTTTTTTCTCTCTCCAATTTACATATTATCTATCATCATTCTCTTCACTCTTCATCAACGTCACCAACCAGACCACCCATTTCAACCACCGTCACCAATGTCCGGCCAAAGTACACAACTGCCGACCAGCTCCGACCAACACAAATATAATACACACCATTTCCACCATCATCTCCGACCAACCCAACTATAATACACGCCATTACCACCACCAAGCGACCAAACTACCGCCATCAACATCACCAAACCACCACTGCAGAGACGACGTCACTGCTGCGACGTTGCAACACGCTAAAACTTTATTAGCGATTCAGATCTACCTGCTACAGTCAATACAATTTCCAACATCTCAGATCTGTTTGATTGACAAAGTTTTTAAAGAATAAGGTTTGTGTAACATTAAAATGAAAGTCTGTAATTAAGTTTGGTTAGAAGAGGAAGTTAAAATTAAATGGTTTTAATAAGTGTTAGAGCATCTACAATGCATCAAGTCTTTAAAGACTTGATGCCTTTAATGCCAAACACATTTAATGACTAAGGTTTTTACAAAAGACTTGATGTTTATCAAGTCTCTGTTAAAAGCTTTTTAAGCTTTTGATGCAATGCAAATAACCTTCTCAAAAAGCTTTTGAAATAGTGAAAAGTTTTTTACAACTTTACCTACTTGAGATGCTCTTACCAAAAGAAAAGGATAAATGAGAGGCTAGACATTTATCTTTTACGTTTCATAGGTACAATTTGCCCTAGGAATATGAAAAGTAAAAAACATAATTATAAGTGAGAAAGTCAAAGTGTAATGGTGTGTGTAATGGTGTGTAGATCCTCACATGATGCTGTGTCAATCCAACAATCCTATTTATATCCAATTTGCAGTCTGAACCTGCCAATACTTAAGTTTCGATGTATAAGGGATCAACAATCTTTGTTGAAAAGTAGAAAGCATATTTGGTTTTGTGTATAACAACGATTTACATTAGTAAGATGATAACTAAAGTTGTGTCCCAATGGTACCTCATGTTGTGTGATAATCTTCCTAATCAAATGATTGTGAGTTCAAATCCTACTTATAACATGTGAAATAGTTTGTGATATAAATATTCTAAGATAATTAAAAATTACCTTAATAGTAAGATAATTAAGGTTGTATAACTGAAGAAATTTGTATATGTCACGTTATCAATTTGGTAAAACTTATTTCAACATCTCAAAAGTTCATTTTCGGAATTGTAGAAAGGCACTTAAAAAATTATAAAAAATAAATAAATGAGTAGTTACTTGAAACAGAGTGATGTATAAGTTTAGTCCATGTTATATTTTCATAGATTTAATGAAAACCTGGTGTAAATTAGAGTATACTTACTAAAAGAAAAGTTGTTCAAACTTACATCATCAAAAACTCACTGAGTTGTATTAAACTTTAATAAAGTCTAAATGGTAAACACAAAGCAAATACGACACTTAAAATAGTAGTTAGTCTTGCTGATGCGGGTCAACAACCATAATTACAAGAATGAAGATAATCAATGAGATCCGACAAAGTCATGCTAATTCCACAATCCCTGTTAGACTAGTCACTCGGGTCACCAACCCACCACCTTCAGAGCATCACTTGCACTAACATAAGTAACAACGTTCATGTAGTTTTTCTTCTTTTCACTTACCTCTCATTTACACACCTAAAAACACTATCCCTAGTAACTTAAGCAAAAACCTCACCATTAAAAATTTAAAACCCACCATACCAAACTAAAACACATGCTCAACATAAAAATTACTTAAAAAACTAATATGTCATTGGCATACACCGAGTGTTTGGCGAAAGTGGGGGTAGCAGTGCGGTAACATGACTTTGACTTTTTTCAAAAAAAGTGTCATGTAGATTTGGCGAGGGTTGGTGTTACTGCATCTTATGCTCTCACATCAACGCACATCATCATTCAATATACCACAAAATCCATCATCTTTTACTCATTATGATCATCACCTAACCCACCACCTTGTACCTATTTTTTTAACATATTTAAATAAAAACTAAATTAAACTTTTACTCACAATTGAAAAACATTACATATTATAATTAAAAACATAAACGTATGAAATGTAGAACGTAAACTAATAATCTAAATTATACTTCTCCTTGATCGCACGCTTCATTTGCAATACATTTTCGAAATGGATTCCACTCAAATAAATATAAAGATAGAATGAGAGTAAATATAAATATAGAAAGAGAGTATATATTGACAAAAAAAATTTTATGAACTGATTGATGTTTGATACTCAAATACTATTTCGAATACTTACACACACCCTTTCTCAGATACCGCATCATCAAATAACCCAAACTAAATTTCGGGACAAAAATTTCTTAACAAGGGGAGATTGTGACAACCGGCAATTTCGGGTTTACATTTATTTATAAACTCGAACGCTTTATTTCAAACAATCAAATTCTAGACTTTACGTATAACCGGTTAGGTTATCTCGCGTATAACGAAAAATAACTTTGAACGAATTTCGTCTTTAGACTAAGTTTAGTGTACAAATAAGATTTATATTATTACTTTCATGAGCATGATTTACAAGTCATTTGCATTCGGTTTTACAAATTTTACGTAAGTTTTCTAAACTTGCATTATATTACATGCATCCATGCACAACTTAACCAATATCCTCACCACCTTTGCTTATACATATGTACACTTATATATTTCAAAAATTTGGCACTTCCCTCCCTTTTTACAAGTGATGCGGGTCTCGTAAAGACTTCACATGAAGTTTTACAATCCCATAGGCGGAGTACCTAATCGTTGTAGTGTAGTATAGGCAAGACTCGGGGGTTGTTATCGTTCTATAAGGGAATAGGCTGGGAAGGCTCGAATACTGTCTAATGGAATTCTACGAGGGTGAGAGAAGATTCTTTTTGTGTTTATATATTTATAAGAAAGCAGGTAAGTATCATGGTTTGAGAGGTTGGTTTGATTAACTAATAATCAAACTAATTATAATCTAAGACTACTGGTGATAACTTTATGATAAAGAGATGTATTTACCTAATCATACACTACTCCTCAGTTTGTTTCTCCTAGATCTGTTGCCTTGTCACACTTGTGATGATCTGTGTAAGTATTTCCTAGGTTATGAATGGATTACACGAACCCGCCGTCTATTTAATATTCCGTTAGGGCAACGCACAAGTAAGGTAGTATGAAGATTATTACAAGGCCCCTAAGAGTATATTAAATGCATGTGAAATAACTTAAGAGGGATCAACCATATTAGGGGTAAGGTAGCTTGAAGACTATTACCGATGGTATCCTTTCTACACTACTCGCGTTTCCCTAGACGTCTATGCCAATTTAATATCTTATGGCTAGTTTTCTAGAGCCTAACACACACATCCATCAACAAGAAGAAACATCAAAATGATCTACAACCTAAGTTTCATGAAATCATAAGTAAATACAAAGGAGGATTTAGCCTAGCATGCTAAAGATAAAGTAAGAATATAAATCGATCACACAACACATAGACATATTGAATGATTAATGATAAATAATCTTACTTGATTAAAACATGGATTAAAGGTAATGACCTTAAAAGTTGTTGGAACGACTAGGGTTCATCTCCCTAATATTATACAAAGTTACACACTTAAAACCCTAATTCCGGTTTAATATATATAGGAAAATTGTTACGACGGCGTCGCTTTGAAATCCTGACGTCGTCACCATGTAGATGATTCTAGATCCTCTTTAAGTCGGCCACATTCTGACGCCGCTGAGAGATTCCTGACGCCGTTACCAGATAGACCACGACGGCATCACTTTATGCCTGCGACGCCGTCTCCACACACTATATGCATAAATCTTCAAGAGATTTTGTGTAGGTCCATAATCTTGTCCGTTTCTTCTCCAAATGAGCCTAAGTCATGCGTATTTCCTCCAAAAGTCATCTAAGTGCTAAACCTGAAAACAAACGATTAAGCACATAATCTAGGCATATTTGCATGATTTAGGGGGTTAAATGACTCCGAAATAGTGTATAAAATGACACCTCATCAACAAGCCAAAAATCAGCCATCCCATAAGGGGATAAGCCAACATGTGCTTTATAACTTGAAAACCTCCATCACCTTTCTCATACTTAACTAACATATCTTGTAAGCATGGGAAAACATTCCCCCTCCTCTCATTTTCACCTTAAACGACCCAAAGACACTTCATAAGGCTCCATGAACTCTTTCCTTCTTTTCCATAACATAAACATGTGATCCTTGCAAATTAAAGACCATTCAACTTACCTTAAGTATTTCTACATAAACCAAGGCATGTTACTAATTTTCATTCACCACAATCAAACTCAAACAAACTCTTTTTCTTTCTATATTTCAGCAGCAAGAAGGCAAGAACAAAGGGTATTTCAAAGTTTGGTTAAGGGTTTTGCAAGATTATTGGTTAAGGGTTTTAAAAGCTAGGATTTTATACTTCCAAATTAGGGTTTTCTTAGGGTTCTTGGGTAATTTGTGCACTTCTAATTATCCAAATCATCACCATCTCTTTGTAAGCATCTCATAATATTTATTTTCATTCACTATAATAATTTCATGCTTGTTTTCATATCACCACTATATGCTTATTGTGTAAAAACTTGAATTAAACTTGTTTATGAAAATCCTAAATTGAGCAGAATTTTACTTCAACTTGTACATATGAAAACACCACTTAAAAAAATACGTATGGCACATTTCTTGATCTCACAACTTATTGCTATGTCTTAGGGAGTTTCATTATGAGTTTCATGAATTTAGGAGATGTTTTACTATTTTTAGAAATTGGTACAAGAGAAAGTGTCCAGAATTGCACCCTGAACTTTACACGAAATTTTGAGAACTTTAAGAGTAGTTTGGAATTTTGAGATTTTTAAACTTTTTGTAGCTAAAACTCAGCAATGTTGAATCAACCCTAAAGGATAAAAATTAAGTGAGTTATGGCTAAAACAAAATTGTTAAAAGTTTGTGTCATAAAACAGTTTAACTTCCGTGTCTTGTAAAGCACATATGGACCCATTAAGCTTTGATTAATGTTGTGAGGCTTACATTTTTTAAAAAATAACTCAAAAACCTTCAACCTTGGCTTTTAAATGGCCTTGTTTCAGTAGAAAATAAAAGAGTTACGAACCCGAGAAGTTGAAAGTATTTTCTGCCACTGAAAAACTGCTCACATTTTCTAAGTTTAATTAACTAGTAAACTTGATTTAAACCACATTTTTGAACTTGGTAAACCTTAGACACAAATATATATGGGTGATAAAAATATTTATAAAACTCACATGCATTTAGTTCACTTCATGTTGTAACCTAAAGCGCCTTATAATTTAATTAGGTTGCGGTTAGGATACTTGTTACTTTTGAACTCGAACTACTCCGGATTTACTTATTGTTTAAGGTGAGTTTCATAGCCCCACGTTTACATAATTTATACTTGTTTTGAAATACCTTATGGTGAGAATACATTGCTCGTTTTACATATAGACACGAGTACTTTAAACTTTTACGAATTGCCTAAGTACCCGTTATCCCACTATTAGCCCCCACCATCATGAACTGTTAATTACATTGTATAAACACGAATGTTATGAATAGATCTATTGGGGTTGACACCCCTGTCCGGGTAAGTAGCGCTTACTTAACCGACGACACTTGTCAAACGGACGAATGTCATTTAGGAAACTTTGGGTGTTATTGGGATAGACACCTACAGGGGCAACAATACATAACAACATGACTTTGGTTGTAGCTTCAGTGCCATGAGCTTAGTGTAATAGTAATACTTTTTGTGTGATATTGTATTCGTTATAATAGTCACATACACTTGGAAACCTTGTGGTCCACACTGATATTTTACTTAAACCTATGAACTCATCAATTTTATGTTGACGTTTTAGCAAGTATTTTCTCAGGTCAATAAATTGTATGGCTAGCTTGTTGGGGTCGCCTCTTTGAAGTCTTTTCCTACATAACTATGTTCATTTGATTATCTTTCAAACAAATTATCCTTTTGTGTTGAAATTATGGATTTTACCTTGTTAAAAACATATTTTACTTAAATGTATCAATGAACATCTTTTTAAACGACTCATTTTGAGGTCGTTCTTTATATTCTTGTATTTCTTGTGCTATGAAGTCACGCCCCGGTTACCTTTCCACTGTGATATTTTGGGGGGGTGACAATAGGTCAAGGAGTTATAGTAGCCACTCTTATTTGCCTGGTGAAGGTGTGAACACTGATGAGTTCCCAGGTGGTAATAGTGGGAATGATGCTCAAAGCAGTGATGACACCTTTGTTGCACAGAATGAGCAGGTAACCACACTTGAAGAAAATGTTTTTTCTGAGGGTAATTTGGATCAAAATCAAAGTACTTCCACTCAGGGTGTTCAAGGCTTAAGAAGGTCTTATAAATAGACAGTCTTTCCTAGAAATTATAATGATTTTGTTGTTGATTACAAGGTCAAGTATGGTCTTGAAAATTATGTCAACTATTCAAAACTTGATGCTAAAAACTTGTGTTTTGTAACTCAGTTAAATAAAAACAGTGAACCAAAAACCTTTTTTGAAGCTTCAAAATGTTCTCATTGAAATGATGCAATAAATAATGAAATTGATGCATTACTTAGAAATGATACTGGGGAAATCACTAAATTACCTAAAGATAGAAAAGCTATAGGTAGTAAGTGGATTTTTAAAATTAAATATAAGTCCGGTGGTGAAATAGATAAATACAAAGCAAGACTTGTTGCAAAAGGGTTTAATCAGAAAGAAGAAATTGATTATGAGGAAACTTTTTCTCCTGTGGTCAAAATGGTTAATGTTAGATGTTTGTTGAATCTTGTTGTGCTTAATTATTGGCATGTGTTTCAACTTGATGTTAACAATACCTTCTTATATAGTGATCTTGTTGAAACTGTTTATATGAAAGTGTGCAAACTTAAGAAATCTTTATATGGTTTAAAACAGGCTCATAGACAATGGAATGCAAAATTGACTTCTGCTCTTATTGAAAATGGTTTTAGTAAAAGTAAATCTGATTATTCTTTATACACTAAGACTGACAAAGGTGTGTTTATTGCTTTACTGGTTTATGTGGATGATATAATCATTACTAGTCACAGTTTATCTGAAATTGAAAAATTTAAGGTTTTTCTTAAAACTAAGTTCATGATCAAAGATTTAGGGAATCTTGAATACTTTCTAGGTATTGAAGTGATTGGTACTAATCAAGGTGTTTGTCTTAATCAAAGAAAGTATGTTTTAGATTTGCTCTCTGAATATGGTATGCTTGCTTGTAAACCTGTTAAAACTCCTTTGCAGTCTAAGCTTGTTGTTTCTAATGAAACTTCTGATGATGATCCTTTACTTGAAAACATAACTGATTATCAGAAGTTAATGGGAAAATTTATTTACTTGACTAATATTAGACTTGATATTTCTTATGTTGTCTATTGTTTAAGTCAGTTTATGCATTCTCCCTAAAGTCTCATCTCAAAATAGCTTTCAAGATATTGAGATATCTTAAAGGATCTCCAAGTTTGGGTATTCATATTACTAAGGGTTCATGTATGGTTTTAAAGGCATACTCTGATGTTGATTGGGCAAAATGTGTTGTGACAAGCAAATCCGTCACATGTTATTGTGTGTTTGTTAATAATACACTTGTTTCTTAGGAAAGCAAGAAACATAATACTCTCTCTAAGTCTTTAACTAAAGCAGAGTATAAAGCTCTTGCTTCAGTTACCAGTGAAGTGATATGGATTTTGAAAATTCTTAAGGATTTACAATGTGAAAATCTTTTGCAAGTTTCACTTTACTGTGATAGTAATTCAACAATAAAAATTGTTGTCAGCCCTGTTTTTCATAAGAGAACAAAACATTTAGAAATTGACTTGCACTTTGTGAAGGAAATTTTTTTAAATGATGTTGTTAAAACTGTTAAAGTGGAATCTACAAATTAAATTGCAGATATCCTTACTAAAGGGTTGGACACAATTGTGTATTTTGCACATATCAGCATAAAAGCTTGGTAAAAAAGCTTGGGATGTTTGATATTTACCAGGCTGAGACTAAAAGGGATGTTGAAATATAGTCTCTAAGCCTGGTTAATATGTTGAAGGACTAATTGTGTATTTGTTTTAAAGTTGTTTTGTAGCATGGGAAGTATTGAAGCTGGCTTAGCAGCTTTGTGGATCTTAAAGGACTGAAATTGCCAATAGATGATTCCCTCTAGTCAAGGGCTATAAAAGCCTCTTTGACTTAGGCTTTTGATCAGGGGTAGATGGAGGGGGTGAGTGGGCGAGCGAGAGAGAGAGAGAGGAGAGTAAGGCGAGAGAGGAGAGATGAGAGAGCGTTGCAGGAGAGAAGAAGATAGTGAGAGAAAGATGCTGAGAGAGAGGTAGAAAAGAAACAGAGAGCAGAATGAAAGCGAGAGGCAAAATAGAAAAAGGAGAGAGAGCGCGATAGAAATTAGTTGCGAGGGAAGAGAAAGGAGAGAGAGAGGAATGAGAGATGCGCGCGCAGTAGAGAGCGAGAGTGAGAGTCGAGAATGAGACGAGGAGTAGTGAGAGAGAGAGAGAATAGACGAGATGAGCAAGCGGGGGGGAGAGAACAGGGAGGGATTGGAGAAGGTGCAGAGCGAAGATCACGGTGAGAGAGAGCAACAAGGGAGATGGGGGAGAGAGCGAGATAGGTGAGTGAGAGAGCAAGCGAGAGAGGAGTGAGAGCGGGAGAAAGAGCCAGACGAGCGCGGACCGAGAGAGGGACAAAGGGTTAACTGCGAGAGTATCGGAGAGAGTAGAGAAGGAGAGACGAGGAGAGCGCGAGAGAGTGGGATGGAAGAGAGAGCGAAAACAAAACGAGAGGCAAAGGAGAGAGAGGCGGACCGACGAATGAGAGAGAGGACGGTGAGAGCGATAGAGGAAAAAAGAGAGGAGAGAGAGCGAGAGAGAGCGAAAGAGTCGCGACTCACGAGAGAGATATGAGCACACACATGCTATCTAGCGCGGTAGAGCTCTCGGGCTCTCGTCAGCGCGCTACATCTCTCTCTCTCTCTCTCTCTCTCTCTCTCTCTCTCTCTCTCTCTTTCTATCTCTCTCTCTTTCTATCTCTCTCTCTCTCTCTCTCTCTCCCTCTCTCTCTCTCTTTATCTCTCTCTCTCTCTCTCTCTCTCTCTCTCTCTCTCTCTCTCCCCTTTCTCTCTCTCTCTCTCTCTCTCTCTCTCCCTCTCTCTCTCTCTCCTCTCTCTCTCTCTCTATGAGTATGTAAATCCTAATTTGAAGATCATCTTGATCTTAATTATTTCATTAGCAGTTTTGTAATAAAACTATTATAATTTAGATAATAGATCTACACCTGAATAGCGATGGTGAATTTGGTTGGTTTGATATACTGATTGAGATCAATTATGATTTTCTGTTGTCAAATTAAGATTTAATTTGTTACAAAAATTCTTAGGTTGTGTTTTTATGCAAATATGTATTATATATGTTGGGGTGAGGAATGTAATGGAGTAAGGATGAGTATCCCCTCACAAGACAGTTTTCAAGCCTTGTCGGGAAAATAATACATGCATGAGTACTAGGATAGGTGAATTTGAAAAGGTGGTGTGACTTGTCTAATATCTCTGGCTCGATACAATATGATGTTGAAATGATATGGGGTTCTATATGTTGGTGATTTTCGTGTAATCAATCATTTTATGTAATTGAAATTTACTCGAAGACCAAAGAGATTTCAAGTTAAACTATAATACGGGTCAAGCGGTGCAGAGTGCACACTCGTATAAGTTAATTTGATTTCCAACAAAACAAATGGTGGTTATTAATTATTACCAAAGGGTGTGACCATTCATCAAAGGGTATGGCCATTCATGAAAGGGAGTGACTTTTCACTAAAAGTCACTTTGTTTATTATATATAGACATCATTTTACATAAACAAATACAACAAAGTATTCATGTTTTGCTCTTTTTCTTGTGCCTAAAATTAGAGTGTATTCTTGTCTTATCCCAATACGAATTTCGTGTAACCCAAGGCACAAAATAGGGTCGAAATATTATATTAGGAAAGTGGATTATACACAATTCAAGAATTTATCTGGACAATCTTTGATTATCAAGACCCTAATACCAACACGATAATGGATATAGAATCGAGTTGCACCTTATGCATTGGACATCCTTGTTGATCACACGCAATTATATTGGTTAGTTATATATGCACATAAAAGTTTCTGGGTAATTCAAAATTATAACAAACGTGACACTTGTACTAATTAATGTGGCGTTTTATTAACATAACATCAGAAGAACATGCACGTCAGTAAATATCGTGTTGATCGATTACTGTCGCCGTATATACCGAAGGGACCCAAACCGAAGGTCGCCGTACCCTTTCGGAATGTTAGCCTCAAATTATATTAACAATCTCGGTCTTTATCTCATGTATGTTGTAATAGGCTAGAAGGGTAAATGGGCTAGTTTATGTAATCTAAACGGCCACGTGTTATGGGCTGGTTTATTTAATCTAATGTAATTAAAATGTGATCTTGAAAATAATAAGTGATCTAAAAGACTCAAAGTGTTGTTTATATTCTACAGAAAAAAGGTTTTATGGTTACGATCTCATACCCAACAACATCTTAATTCACGACGATTCTGAAGTCATAAGGTGGTTAGGTTAGGTATTAGTCCTATGATCCAACCAGAACTGAAGGGATCTACCCAAGGACAATCCATAGTTAGAAATAGCAGTCCTTAGGTATGATTGGAGATTAATGAGAATAAGGGAATAATGCCGACTAAGATTGAGCTAACACTGAAACAATCACAACAAGGTGTTAGTAATGACGTCTGTTGATAATAACACTTCAGGCCTCGTTCCACAACGACAAAAGGCGTCAGATTATGACAACTCTGGCCCCGCCCCCAACTACAATATGTTTCTCCTTCAGCAAACACAACAGTTCCGTCACAACAAGAGTTGGATCTACTATTCGGTCCTTTGTACGATGAATTTTTCACTGTATGTACTTCAAGTGTCAACAATTCTTCTTCTCCCACCGACAATTCTAAAAAACAAGACACACCACCTATAACGAATATTCAATCTACAACAGAACCAACAACTCCAACAAATATTAATGCTGAGGAAAACAACGATAATCAAGCAGTAGATCAAGATTTATTTATCAATCCTTTTTGTACACCGGTACGAGAAGTTGCTGAGTCTTCCTCACGCAATATTTATAATTAAAATATGCATACCTTTTATCAACCACACCAATCTGAACACCGTTGGACTAAAGATCACCCGCTAGAACAAGTTCGTGGAAATCCATCCAAGCAAGTGCAAACAAGACGACAACTTGCAACAGATCCTGAAATGTGTATGTTTGCACTCACCGTGAGTACTGCTGAACCGAAAAATTTTAAGGAGGCAATGGATGATTCTACATGGATCGAAGCAATGCAGGATGAACTTCATCAGTTTGACAGACTCCAAGTCTAGGAAATCGTCGACAAACCCTTTGGCAAGACTGTTATAAAGCTAAATTGGTTATGGAAGAACAAAAAGGATGAAGAACAAACTGTAATTCGCAACAAAGCATGGCGTGTAGCTAAGGGATATGCTCAGGAAGAGGGTATTGATTTCGAGGAATCTTTTGCTCCAGTTGCTCGCTTGGAAGCTGTTCGGATTTTTGTCGCATATGCTGCACACAAGTCTTTTCCAATTTATCAGATGGACGTGAAAACGACATTTCTTAATGGTCCACTGAAGGAGGAGGTTTATGTTGCACAACCAGAAGGGTTCGTTGATCCTGATCATCCAGAAAAGGTTTACCGTCTAAGGAAAGCTCTATATGGATTAAAATAAGCACTGAGACCCTAGTATGATGAACTCTCAAATTTCCTGTTATCCAAAGGTTTTACTAAAGGTACCATTGACCCTACTTTATTCACGATAAGATACGGGGAGGACATTCTACTTGTGCAAATTTACGTCGATAACTGTAACAACCCGAGTTTCAGGTCAACGTTTATCTCGAGCTAAGATAATTATTTTTGCTACGTAAATAGTTATAGTCGTTTATACTATATAAGGTTTGATGAGAATTTCCTTTTATAGGGTAATTTCAATCCGTGATTGATTTTCTATTTGTTTTTAGCGTCTAAAAAAGTCAGAAAAATTTATTTTGTTGCTCCGAGAGCGTAAATATGTTATTTTTATATTTTACGACGTTTCCCTGAGTTTTTGTAAAAACCATGTTTAAAGGTCGTGTTTTACGAGGTTTGACGATTTATTTAATGTTTTAAAGTAAAATTAGTGGGACAGATTTAAAATATTTATTAACGTTGTGTGACCCGGGTCTTTGGTCGATTTTACTTATAAAAAGAAATGCTTTGTAATAGTTTTAAAAGAGATTGAGAATGGAGGGACCTAAATTGCCAAATTGCCAAAGTTGCTTTCTATATAAAGCACACACACACACACATAATAAAATTTTATGAAAAATTTCTCTTCCTCCTCTTCTCTTATTCTCTTCGACGAACCGGCCACCACCACAAACACCACTTTTCCGGCTTATTTTCCGACATGCATTACAATCAAATTACATATTATTAATCCTTGTTTCAAGAGCTACAAAACCCACTATTAAAATCCCACATGTACTAAGTTTGATGAAGTTAGATTTTTTGTGTATGCTTGCGCAAATGTGTATAAGAGGTGTTTAGTATTGCTAGATTGTTGTATTAGCAAGTTGGTTAATTCGGAAAAAGGTTTGTTTGTTGTGGTTTTGAGGATTTGTCCGATTTTCAATGGGCAAGAAGGGAAGCCATAGTTTAATTTTCTTGAAAGCATTGTGAGCCTCTATTTATGTTTTTGTATTGATTAAATTGTGTATATTGCGTGTTATACGATTATTGCTATAAGATTCAAGTGCAAAAATTATTGAAAGCGTATTTAGTTATTGACCAAAGTTTGATGGTTTTGGTATAATTAAATAGAATAGCTAAGCATGTTTTGATAGTCGGATTATGTCGAAAATGTCGTTTTAATAGGTTTTGGGTTGACCAAGTTTGACCAAAAAGTTTGACTTCACCATAGCGAGTCGGGAAATTTTTATAAGTTATTTTTGATTATGTCAAGTGATAGTGTTCGCCTTAGGCTACGATTCGCTGGTGGATCGTCACGTAAAACTCTTATTAATGAACCGTTTTACGGCCGAGTCTAAGTTTTGAGGTAAAAGTCAATACAAAGTTTGACTTTTGAAAGTCAAACATGCGTACATTTTGAATGATAGTCTATAATGAGGCAAAGGTTCGTAATGTTAGTTAATTGATAACGAAATATGTTCGTTTGGATTATATTTATCCTTACTTTTGGAATCTTTCTAAAAATGGAAAACTTTATGAAAGTATCGTAATATTGTTTTAGTTCGTGCCGCCGGGCTCTGCAGCTTTCGTTGCTGGTGTAACTGCTTTTAGCAGTGATTGCCGCGCTATGGGTTTTGCCGCCGTGCTTTACTGTTGTGCCCCCTGTGGTCGTTGCCCTGCTCTGCTTTTTTATGGATTTTGGTATCCTAAGCGTTGCCATAGCTGCTGTTCTCTGCAATTCGGGCGCTCCCGCCGCGCAAACGACCGCCTGCATGTACCTAAAGCGGTGTGCTACTTTGTGCTGGAGCGCTCGTTTGTTGCTGGTGGGGCAGGTTTGGCCAGGCTCTAGTGTCCACCCTTGGTCAAAGTGAAATATTTTGCGTCGCTCTTTGGAGATTATTGTATATAATTGTATGTACGTTAATATTGAAATATATATATAATATATATTTATATATATATATATATATATATATATATATATATATATATATATTATATATATTTATATGTATTTCGTGTTATATGAAATATATGAATATATGAATTTATATTGATATTTATGTTTAGTGCGTCATAGTTGAAAGTATGGGTTATTTATGATGGAATTATTTTTACTTTTAGTCTCGATACGCTTATATAATGTATTATATAGGTCGCGATTAGGACGTTAGAAGCTTTTTGACGCTTGTTGATTTGATTGATGTGGATCTTTGATTAAGGTAAGTTCATAGCTCACATTAAATCTTTTAATTTTTTAAAAACCCCGCGAGGAGGATGATGTTTGTTTATAAAATCGAAACATCTTGATTTTATGGTATGCTGACCACGTTTATGAGTTTGTTCCGGAATAAGTAGCTTTTGTTGAAGTCCCTTATTTCATGAACCGTTAATTGCCTTGTAAGGTGAACGCTAATGCATTAAATAGATCTATTAGGTTTGACAACCCTGTCCGGGGTTTGAATCCTTGTGACCACCCTGTCAAACGGACATTTTGTATTTAGAAAGTAGTAGGTATATGACAATAATACCTTGTTTTTTGGCACATTAACATATGAAATGACATATGTACTGTTAACGTTCGGTGTCATGAGCTTATTGCGCGAAAGAAAAGAAGTTGATATACATTGCATTCGTTGCTTTGTTTTCCTTAGAACTAATTATGTGTTCAAAGATTACTGATTATTAATTATTTTAAACTCTATAAATTTCACTCAACATTGTTGTTGACATTTTAAACATGTTTTATCCCAGGTAACCAAGGATGAAGGCAACGACGGCGTAGAGGTGTCGTGCGTGTAATGTATTTGTTGAAAGACTACTTGTGTGTTCCTTGACTTTCAAAAACAATGTCTTTATTTTGAAACAATAGTTTTTCAATGTTGTAATGGTTGTAGTTGCGATTCTATGAGGACCTAAACGCATTTTTTAACTTGTTTAATTATGGAACACTTGTTTGTTAAACATCTTTTTTTGGGTTTCAATTTTCTATTATCTTGGTGAATTGGTGCTAGTTAGTAACATCCAATTGCTAATTCCGCTGCGATCTTATGTTCCTTTGGATGTGGGGTGTTACAGGTGTATCATAGTGCCTATGGTTTTAGGTACTTGGTCGAGTCTTTTGAATAAACCTAAACTATACGCTTTCTATCGCACACCGTGACTCCTCGTTGCCATTGGTTACAGTTGAAAGAAAGGTAATTTTATTATTGTTATGTGTAGGTATATTTACGTATGTGTTGTATATATAAATGGTTAAGTATGGATATATTTATGCATGTGTTGGATGCATAAAGTGTTATGTATTGGTACATTTATGCACGTGTGGTATGCATAGAATGTCATGCGATTATATGATAACTATTATTATATATGTTTGAAATCTAACTGAGGTATATACTGAACGAGAATGTCACAAATCGTGAATTTTTATTTGTTGCGCTTATATGCGAGCCGTTATTTTGATAATAGTGTTCTAATAAGAATAAGAAGTGATACGCTATTAAGTAAGTATTGTATGGATATTTTCTAGATTTTCATGGTGAACGTAATTCCTCCCGATCATGTGGATGATGTAACCGTTGTTGAGCCGAATCAACACGATGATTTCCTTTTATTCCCGAGCATGTCTTAGTGGATGAAGACGAGGACCCAGAAGAAGAAGAATTGATGAAGAAGAAGAACCCCAAGAAAAAAGTTATTATGGATTCGACATCGAGGAATATAAGAATGAGCCAGAGTTGACATATCCCTACGAAGAGGCGGATCCTCTTAACCCTCCGTCGTATGCTTCTGAGTCAGAACCTGAGGATGTGACTAAGGTTGAGAACCCGATTGAGCACGAGGATGAGACTGTTCCTGCTAGTGTCTATAAGGTAGGTAAATCTTCTACTACTCTTTTTCTTCGAGAGGACAATGATGGTTTATTGCTGGTCTCATGAGGATGGACATTAACACTCTTTTTGGTTAGTTGGCTTCTCTTTCAAGATGATATGTGGGGGGTCGCGTGGTCGGTGCACTGCATTGGTCAAAATAGAAAGGAAAAGCCAAAAGGATGAGTATTATGGTATAGTTGATTTTTGGATTTGGCTAATGTAAGTGCATTTAGTGTGGGCAAGGAACGGCTGTAATGGTAAAAGCTCGTTGAAAAGGCTGGTACGCTGAAGAAAAAGGCCGAGTTGTAAGAAATTGAAGAGTAACTTGAAGAAGCAAGTTTAGGATCCACATTCCTTCGTATGCAAAATAAACGAGTCGAGAGAGATCTCTATTGGACTAGAGTTCGAGCTCATGAGTTCTATCAAGAGATGATTCGTAGAGGATTTATGTTTAAAGAAAGACCGAATGAAGCTATCGATGTTCCGATTGAAGATGAGAAGAGTCCATCATCTGAGCCGCGAGGATCTCCTTGTGATTCTTAGTAGTTTAGTTTCAATTGTGGTATCTTTATTGTGTAATCACTAAATTGAATCCTTAGTTAGTAGATTTAGTGCTATTGGTTGTAACGATTTGTATCATTTCATGAAACAATGCAACTATGTATTAACTCTTTTGTGATGAAAAATGAATGACTATCTTTTGATTACTACTTGATGTTGTGTGACTGTTGTTGTGATTGATTTGTCATTGTACCATGTTATGAGTATATCATGTTATGAATGCTTATCAGATTGTTTTCTGTGTGACGTGACAGAATCATGCCTCCAAAGTCTGCACCTTTAAACTAAACTGATATTTTTTTTTTTTTTCCCCCTGAATGATTAACGGAAAGTGTCGACGCTGCTATCGCTACTGAGCGAGCTAGACAAGTGAATGTTAGAAATGATGCTAGAGGGTCTGGACCAGTTAGGGGTCAGGATGTCGCACCTGCTATTCGTGAGTGCATTTTGATGGGTTTATGAAGTGCAATCCTATTGCTTTCCATGGTACTGAAGGAGCTGTCGAATTACGAAGATGGTTCGAGAAAACCGAGAGTGTTTTTGGGATCAGTGAATGTGCATAGGGCAAGAAGGTTAAGTTTTCTGCTGCAACACTGCAAGGACATGCTTTGACTTGGTGGAATGCTAAGGTTTCAACCATGGTTTGGCGAACGTAAAAACATAATGCCTTAGACTGAGAGAAAGAACTGGATGACTGCGAGGGTTTTTTTTGTCCGATAGTTGAGTTTTAAAGAATGGAGCACGAATTGTGGAACTTGAAGGTCAAGGAGTATAACATTGTGGATTATACTTAGAGGTTTAATGAGTTAGCATTAATGTGTCCGAGAATGGTTGAGCAAGAAAGAGTGAAGGTTGATGCTTACATCTGGGGATTGACCGATAACATCAAAGGTGAAGTCACTTCTTCTAAGCATGCCAACCTGAACGAAGCTGTGCGTATGGCTCATAAGTTGATAGAACAGAAATCAGAAGCTAGAGATGAAAGAATTTTGGAAGGAAAGAAGAGAAAGTAGGAGAACTATCAAAGTGGGAATAGTAGTGGTAAGAGTAACCATAGGGACAACTCACGCTAAACTTCGAAAAATAACCAAAAGCAAGGGAACACGCGAGCTATGATTACTGCTCCTACTGATGAAAAGGTGTCTTTTGGATCACTTCCTTTGTGTGAACATTGTTTTTGTTATCGCCATGTTGGTCCATGTACGATCAAGTGACATAAGTGTAGAAAGGTTGGACATAAGGCAAGGTACTGCAAGGAGAAGAATGTTGCCACATGTGCAAATTTTTGGGGGGGGCCCTCAGACCATTCCGACTTCGTTATGATTGTGGTGAGCAAAGTCATATTAGGAATCGGATGCCCATGAAGTTAATGCAAGAGAGGTTGGAGAAGTTCGGTCGAAACTTATGCTATTAAGATGCTGAAGCCGCAAGGTCCGAATATGGGTTACTGGTACGTTTCTGCTCAATAACCGCTATGCTTCTGTTTTATTCGATTCGGGTTCTGATAGGAGTTTTTGTGGATACTAGAAGAAGTTCCATGCTTAATATCGACCCAGTTAAAATAGGAGCTAGTTATGAGGTAGAGTTTTTTAGCTGACTCGTAAGGGTAGTTAGTTACATACACTGTTTTGAATGGTTACACTTTGAATTTAGTAAAACCATTTTTTTGAAATTGATCTTTTGTTGATTGAGATTGGTACGTTAGACGTCATAATCGGTATGGTCAGCTTTTCAAGCTCGTGTCGGTTATCGTCTGTGGCGAGAAGTTGTCATATTACATACAAAAACTAATGATCTTGATTGTCAATAGTGACTTGGGGGTGTCTAGGACTAAGGTTATATCTGTATCCAAGCGCCAGTAAGTACGTCGAGCGAGGTTGTCATTTGTTTTTAGCACACGTGACAAAGAAGAGATCGAAGGAGAAACGATTGGAAGACGTGCCTATTAATTCATGACTTTCCTGAGGTGTTTCCTGAGGAGTTGCCAGGACTACCACCGCCGAGGCAAGTAGAGTTTCGAATTGATCTAGTACCGGGGGCTGCACCTGTTGCACGTGCACCGTATAGATTGGCACCGTCTGAGATGAGAGAGTTGTCGATACATTGCGGGGGGGGGGGGGGGGGCGCGGTAAGAGCTGCTCGGAGAAGATTTAATTGCGTCCGAGATCATCACGTAGGGAGCACGGTGTTGTTTGTAAAGAAGAAAGATGGATCTTTTAGAATGTGTATAGATTATTGCGAGTTGAACAGATTGACCGTCAAGAATCATTATCCTCTCTCGAGAACCAACATTTATTTGACCAACTGCAAGGTTTGAGCGTGTATTCTAAGATCGATCTGTGATCAGGATATCACTAGTTACGCATTAAAGAAGAGGACATTCCAATTACTGCATTCAGAACTCGGTATGGTCACTTTGAGTTCCAAGTGATGCCGTCTAGATTAACTAATGCGCCTGTTGTGTTTATGGACTTGATCAACCGAGTATGCAAGTCATATCTTGATAAGTTCGTCATTGTGTTCATCGATGATATTTTGGTTTATTCCAAGGACGAAGAAGAGCATGGAAAACATTTGAATATTATTTTGGAGCTGTTTAAGAAAGAGAGATTGTACGCCAAGTTTTCAAAGTGTGATTTTTCGCTAGATTTGGTACAATTTCTTGGTCATGTGATTGATCATAGTGGTGTTCATGTTGATCCTGCCAAGATCGAAGCCATTAAGAATTGGGCTGCACCAACGACGCCAACGGAGGTGAGGCAATTTCTTAGATTGGCTGGTTACTATAGGAGGTTTATTGAAGGTTTTTCTTTGATTTCTAAGCCGCTGACTAAGTTGACTCAGAAAGATAAGAAATACGAATGGGGAAAAGAAGAAGAGGAAGCTTTTCAGACATTGAAGCGGAAGTTGTGTAGTGCACCGATCTTAGCATTGCCTAAGGGACAGAAGATTTTGTCTTGTATTGCGATGCGTTACTTAAGGGTTATAGAGCCGTGTTGATGCAAAGAGAGAAGGTGATAGCGTATGCTTCTAGACAATTAAAAGTCCATGAAGATAATTACACTACTCACGATTTGGAGTTAGGAGCCGTTGTTTTCGCTTTTAGGTTATGGAGACATTATCTGATGGATCGAAGTGTGTGGTTTTCACCGATCACAAGAGCCTACAATATATTTTGAATCAAAAAGAGCTGAACTTAAGAAACAGAGATGGATTGAGTTGTTGAGTGATTATGATTGTGAGATACGGTATCATCCTGGAAAAGCGAATGTTGTGGCTGACGCCTTAAGTCGGAAGGAAAGGAATAAGCCATTGCGTGTTCGAGCTTTGATGATGACTGTTCACAATGATCTACCTAAGCAGATTCGTGAAGCTCAGAAGGAAGCGATGAAAAGGAAGAATGTAAGGAAAGAGAATTTGGGGAGATTGATTAAGCAAATATTAGAGTTTCGCCCTGATAGAACACGTTGTTTTGGAAATCGTGTTTGTTGTGCGATTCGGTGGATTAAGGGCATTTTGGTTATGCATGGTAGTATAAGTATAAGTTATTCTATCCATCGGGATCCGAGGACAAGATGTATCAAGATTTAAAAGATGTTGTACTGGGGGCTGAATATGAAAAGCTAATATTTGCCATGCAGGTTAGCAAATGTATGACTTGTGCGATGTTAAAGTCTGAGCATCAGAAAGTCTGGGTTGCTGCAACAACAGAGATTTCAGTTTAGAAGTTGGGAAAGGGATTACTGTGGTTTTCGTGAGTGGACTGCGAGAACACCAAGTGGGTTGATACGATTTGGCGTTTTTGTCTGACGACTGACCAAATTAGCTAATTTCCTACAATGAAGAAAACGGCTAGTATGGAGAAGCTAACACCAATATATTTGAAGGATGTTGTGTGTAGGCATGGTGTTCTTGTTTCGATCATTTCGGATCGAGATAGCCATTTTACGTCAAGATTCTGGAGATCGCTTCAGGAAGCGTTGGGGATGAATTTGGATATGAGTACCGCTTACCACCCTCAAACGAATGGTCAAAGTGAAAGGACAATACTGTATGCCTGTGTGATTGACTTTGGAAGTAGTTAGGATCGCTATCTGCCATTGGTCGAGTTCTCATACAACAATAGTTATCACACGAGCATTAAGGCTTCACCATATGAGGCTTTGTACGAACAGAAATGTAGATCACCTATATGCTGGAGTGAGGTTGGGGGATAGCAAACTCACCGGTCTAGAATTGATCCATGTACGACCGAGAAGATCGTCCCAAATTAAAAAACGTTTGTTAACTGCCTGTAAGTCACCAGAAAAGTTACGCAGATAGGAGAACTAAGCCGTCGGAATTTGAAGTCGGTGATATGGTACTGCTCAAGGTATCGCCATGGAAAGGCGCTGTGCGTTTTAGAAAGCGCGAAAAGTTAAGTCCACGTTACATTGGGCCATTCAAGATTCTAACTAGAGTTGGTCCTGTAGCTTATACGTTGGAGTTACCTAAAGAGTTGGAGGGGATTCATAGTACTTTTCATGTTTCAAATCTTAAGAAGTGTCTAGCGGAAGGCGATATTGTTGTTCCGATGGATGAGATTCAACTTGATGTCAAGTTGCATATGATCGAAGAGCCAGTGGAAGTTGTTGATAGAGAGGTCAAGCGACTTAAGCAAAGTTGGATACCTAACGTTAAAGTTCGTTGGAATTCGCAAAGAGGTCCATAATTTACTTGGGAACGTGAGGATCAGATTAAGAAAAAGTACCCTCATCTCTTTACAAGTAAGGACGAAGCGAGGAAAAACGGATAAGTCGAGCGCTCCCTAAAGGAGGGGAGAATGTAACAACCCGAGTTTTAGGTCAACGTTTATCCCGAACTACGATAATTATTTTTGCTACGTAAATAGTTATAGTCGTTTATGCTATATAAGGTTTGATGAGAATTTCCATTTATAGGGTAATTTCATGCCGTGATTGAGTTTCTATTTGTTTTTAGCGTCTAAGAAAGTCAGAAAAATTTATATTGTTGCTCCGAGAGCGTGATTATGTTATTTTTGTATTTTATGGCGTTTCCTCGAGTTTTTGTAAAAACCGTGTTTAAAAGTCGTGTTTTACGTGGTTTAACGTTTTATTAAACGTTTTAAAGTAAATTAGTGGGACGGATTTAAAATATTTACTAATGTGGTGGAAGCGGAGGGTTTGTGGGCGATTTTGTTGTAACAGATGATGTGTTGTACTAGTTTTAAAAGAGCTTAAGGAGGGACCTAAATTGCCAAGATATCAAAGTCCAATTCTATAAATAGGATCTCACACCTCACTTATAAAATTTTACCAAAAATTTTCACTCTCTCCCTCTCTTGCTCTTGTTTGAACCGGCCACCACCACAAATACCACTTTTTCGATTTATTTTTCAATATGCATTACAATCAAATTACATATTATTAATCCTTGTTTCAAGAGCTACAAAACCCACTATTAAAATCCCACATGCACTAAGTTTTGAAGAAGTTAGATTTTTGGTGTGTTCTTGCCAAATTCGTGTATAAAGGGGTGTTTAGTA
Source organism: Tanacetum coccineum (assembly GCA_026074375.1). Classification (NCBI taxonomy): domain Eukaryota; kingdom Viridiplantae; phylum Streptophyta; class Magnoliopsida; order Asterales; family Asteraceae; genus Tanacetum; species Tanacetum coccineum. The sequence goes on along the minus strand of BQNB010031434.1, from coordinate 24,896 downwards.
TAGCTAGATTGTTGTTATTAGCAAGTTGGTTAATTGAAAAAGGTTTGTTTGTTTGGGTTTGAGGTTTCGTCTGATTTCAATAGGCAAGGGGAAAAAGCCATGTTGATTTCTTGAAAGCATTGTGCAGCCTCTTTTTTATGTTTTTGTATTTGATTAAATTTTTATATAGCGTGTTATAAGATTATTGCTATAAGATTCAAGTGCGGAAATTATTGAAAGCGTATTTGGTTATTGACCAAAGTTTGATGGTTTTGGTATAATTAAATAGGATAGCTAAGCATGTTTTGATAGTCGGATTATGTCTAAAATGTCGTTTTAATAGGTTTTGAGTTGACCAAGTTTGACTAGAAAGTTTGACTTAACCGTAGTGAGTCAAGAAATTTTTGAAAGTTATTCTTGATAATGTCAAGTGATAGTGTTCGCCTTAAGTTACGTTTCGCTAGGTGGATCGTCACGTAACTTTATATAATGAAGTTTTACGGCCGAGTCAAAAAAAAAAACCCCCCCCCCCCCCCCCCCCCCCCACAAAACGTTTGGGTATTTTTTGGGTAAAAAGTCAACTATGAAGTTTGACTTTTTAAAGTCAAACTTGTGTAAATTTTTGAATATAGTCTATAATGAGCAAATGGTTCGTAATGTTAGTTAATTGATAACGAAATATGAAGTTCGGATTATATTATCCTTACTTTCGGTAACTTTCTAAAAATGGAAACTTTATGGAAAAGTGTCGTAATATTGTTTAGTGCGTCAAAGTGAAATGTTTTGCGTCATACTTGGAGATTATAGAATATAATTGTATGTACGTAATAATGATACATATATATGCAAGTGATGTGTCGTTGTGTGGTGTATATTTTATTGATTCAAGTTTTAAATTTATATTTTGCCGACTAAAACAAAATACAATCACTTTACAGGCCAAGTGTACCTACGATTGAGTAGTAGTTTCTTGGTAGAGTTGGGTGTCTGAAACCACTTAAAGCGAGGTTAAATCTATCAGCTTAATTAATATCTTGGTTATCTAATCTATGTTAATTCTATTCTATTCTATTCTAAACCTATGTCAGTCTTAGTCCTAATTCTAACGGGAAATAGGGGTTTTCAGCCTGAGAGAATGACACGGTTTGGTTGGTGACTATAATCAATTCAAGGCACTTTAACCCACGCAAGCAAATAAACAAAAGATAAAAGAGCGGTCGAGCCAAATATAAGAAAACTGTATTAACCATTATTAATCCGATTAGAAAGTTGGTTTGTTTATTCAGTGCAATGATTTCTTCTCTCGAGGCGGTATATCATTCTTAAGACTTAGGCGTTACATCATCCTAAGACCTAGACACATTAATTCTGTCACAATTAAAGCATTCGCATAAAGCATCCTTATTTGCTGATTATAATCTATCTTAGGGATTAAAGCAATGGTGATCTTGTTAAACCCTAGCTCATAGGAGGGACTTTTATCCATTTACCGCTTAATGGCGATGCTATACTCTAGTAGTCCCCTTGCTCCAACTATCCAATGGACATCAGAAACGTTATTTGTTGATTTATCTAGTTCCACCTTATAGTCAACACGATCTATAAACAATTGGCCACATATCCAATTAACTATTTAAGCCCGAAGGGTATCCTAGACACAAATATGAGGACAAATATTTGTGATCCTAATGATTCATAAGATGTTATAAATTACTATATGGAGAGCTATCCCAGACTCTAGATCTACTTGGTCCGTATCACTAGATCCAGTTGAATGTTAGGTCGCATACAAAAGCCGCGTAATTTGTATAAATTGATATAACATAATAAAAAAGCATTCAACGATTAATCAAGAATTCTGATATAAAAACAAATACCAAACATTCAGATCTTCATAATAATGCTCATACCCAAGGTATTTGTCTTTCAAACGTCATAATTAATTCAAAGAGCAATTTTTTAGCCAAGGTAACTAAAACCGTGTAAGTATGATACCAAAACTGAACGATTACAAAAGCATACGGATTAACTTGTCTCCGATGTGAATTGATAGCGTTGCTGACCTTTTTCTGTTTATTCTCCTCTAAAAATCGACTTTTATGGTTTAGGTATCGAGAATATGATTTAGCACACTTAAAACTTGTTTTTGAGTTTTGTATTTATAGGGTATTAAGCTTTTATGGAATTTTCTTGCATTAGGGGTATTTTGGTAATTTCACATTTGTTGAGATTTTTAGGTTTTACAATTTTATTTCAAGTTGTTCAAATTTAATTGTCTAATTTCAAAAATAAAATGAGAATTTAGTTATTGCTTACCACATATTATCTTCACTTTAAGTTATTATTACAAGTATTAAATATAAATTAGTTAGTTCAAGGTAAAATTGTCATTCTACAAAAAGTAAGAAAGGGTGTTGGGAATTATAGTTTTCCTAACTTAGTATCGTTAGTTATAAAGTTAGTACCGACAGTTATAGTTTGTACTGTTAGTATTAGTTTGTACCGTCAGTACAAAATAGTTAGTACCGTTTAAGAGATATGATTGAGATATTATAGGAAAAGATATGCATTATCTTTTACGCATTTTGTAAGTCTGTTAGGGTTTATCCTTGGTGTATAAAAGGAACCCTACGGCATTAGAAAAGATATTTCTCACCAAAAAGTAATCTCTTAGTAATCTGTAATCGTTTTAGCAGATTAATACAAAAGTGTAGTTATCAATATTCATTGTTCTTCTTAGCATTATGTTGGAAACAAGAAAAGTATCGGTCACTTCCAAGTTGTAATAGTCTTAGCCCGTAGTTTAACATATGATTAGTCTAGTAAGCTAGTCTGGCCCAAGGCCCATGGAAAGCCCGTTAAGGCCCATGGCCGGCCATGTATGTAAGTTATATACCCTCTCCATGCCTTGGAGAGGGTGGTTGGTTGTTTTCATTTCATACATTTCACACATATATTCAATATTACTTTCTCTCTCTAGAAACCTTCCAACCCACTTCTCTCTCTAGTTCTTGCATAATATCATTAAAGATTACTAGTATTCTACAATTGGTATCAAGAGCCATGGAGTGGTGTGTTTAGTTTTTGTGTTTGTCTTTTGATTTGTGTTCAAAACCTTTACAAAGAGCAAAATCTTGATTTAAAATTTTTCGGCTTAAAAACCTTAAAGTTGTCATTTTTCTTGTTCCTATAGGGTTAGTAACACTAGTTGTACAAGATTTTTTGCAAAAAACCAATCAAAAATGTGTCTTTTTGAGTTTTGAAAATTTGGGTTTCGTCTCAGTTACAACCGAACTAGTCTTGTCTGTTGGAACCGAACTAGAAGATCGAACGAGTTAACCGAACTAGTTAACCGAACCAGTGGAACCGAACGAGTTGGTTTTAGTTGGAACCGAACGAGTTGATCTCAGTTGGAACCGAACGAGTTTTCTTAAGTTGGAACCGAACTAGTTTCTTCAGTTAGAACCGAACTAGTTGATTTAGTAGGAACCGAACGAGTTGATCTCAGTTGGAACCGAACGAGTTTTCTTAAGTTGGAACCGAACTAGTTTCTTCAGTTAGAACCGAACTAGTTGATTTAGTAGGAACCGAACGAGTTGATCCTAGTTGGAACCGAACTAGATAACCGAACCAGTGGAACCGAACTAGTTTTTGTTTGATAACCGAACTAGATAACCGAACCAGTGAAAACCGAACTAGTCAAAACCTATCAACTCAAATTTCTAAATTATACGGTTATTTCTTTGACTTGTAAAATCCCGTGAAACATTAACTTGTTTTCCCGGTTTTGTCGAGAATTGTAAAATCCCGTGTAGTTTCAAGAATTATTTCAAGACTCAACAAACACAATTTCTTTCTACCACCGATCGATCAATTAGTAATCTTTTTGATACCACGTTATCAATGACGACTCTTGCTGATAAATCACTTCTCTCGGGTGGTGACAATAATCCATCGATGCTTGAAAAACATTTGTATGATTCATGGAAAAGCAGAGTGAAACTTTATATGATGAATATACCTAATGATAGAATGATCCTTGCTTCTGTTGAGAAAGGTCCACTCGGCTGGCCATCAATCACAGTGGATGGTGTAACAAGACTTAAAGAATATACTCTGCAGAAGCCATTCAAGCTGATTATGACATCAAAGCAATTAATATCATTCTCCAAGGCCTTCCAACAGAAATTTATGCTCTTGTGAGTCAACATCGTGTAGCCAAGGATCTTTGGGAGAAGATTAAACTGCTCATGCAAGGAACGTCGTTAACAAAGCAAGAACGAGAGTGTAAGTTGTACGATGAATTTGATAAGTTCACTTACAAGAAAGGAGAGTCGTTACACGAGTACTACTTGAGATTCACACTACTACTCAATGATATGAACATCTACAAGATGCCACTGGAGCAATTTCAAGTTAATACCAAGTTTCTGAACACTCTTCCTGATGAATGGAGCAAATTCGTTACTGATGTTAAGTTGGTCAAAGACTTGCATACTACCAATGTTGATCAGCTTCATGCTCACTTAGAACAACATGAACGACATGCAAATGAAGTTCGTTTGATGCATGAACGTAACTCTGATCCTCTTGCTTTAGTTGCATCTCACCAAATAACACAGTCACCTTATCAAACTCATCAACACACTTACCAAAACACTCAACTTCAACCACCAGCTTCAACATATCCATCTCCACAGTATGGTTCACCTTATCAGTCTCAACAATACTCAACTCATCAATCATCAACACCTCTTTCAGTAACTTATCCATCCAATGATTTTCAATCATCAATTCACCACAACGTTTATTCTCCATCATCATCCATCCCTCAATTGGAATATCCTCCCCAAATTAACCAACAATCTGAATTTTCCCAACAAGACTCCGGTCTAATTGTTCTAGTGTTCCAGAAAGGTGATGATCCCATTGATGCCATCAATCACATGATGTCGTTTTTGACTGCAGTTGTCACCTCCCGCCCATATCCCATACCAAAATCACTAAGGAAACGCGTCTAACCCTAGGGCAACAAGCTACCACAATAATGGAAGAGTTACACTACAACCAATTCAGGGGAGACAAACTTCTATTTGCTTACAGGTACTGTTAAGGACTTACCACTCCAGAGCAAGTGGAAGCAAGTTCTGGATGAACAGAGGATTGTTATTGTTGCTACAACTGCAATGGGGAAGGTCACATGTCCAGACAATGGCACCAAACCAAAAGTAGAAAAAGGATGATTCGTGGTTTAAGGAGAGGTGTTGCTGTACAAGCTCAAGCAATGGTCAAATTATAAAATGAGGGAGGAACTAGCTTTTTTGGCTGATCCAGATATTCCTGAAGGTCAAAGCACACAGACTGTCATTACTCATAATGCTGCTTATCAAGCTGATGATTTGGATGCATATGACTCTGATTATGACAAACTCAACTCTGCCAAAGTTGCTCTCATGGCGAATTTATCTCATTAGGTTCGGGGATGCTCTGCTGAGTACACAATCATGATAATATAAATAATAATGTGGCACATCAAGCTGTGCAGGTGATGCCGTCTTCTCAACAGTCAAATGTTGTGAATCATTCAGAGACTGAAATAACCAGTGATAGCAATATCATTCCTTATTCTCAGTATGTGATTGAATCACAACAAGCAACTGTTCAGAAGTCAAACTCCTCTGCCAACAACAAGAGATTTGATATTATCTGAATTGAGACAGCTTAAAACCAAGTACTTAAATGTACCAAACTAATCTGTAAAATTTAGAGTGTCAATTGATACCTTAATACTGCTGAACTTGAAAGATATAAGGAACAAGATAAAGTTTTGAGAGAAATAAATAAAAAAAAAGAATGAAAATAGTTGACTTATGAGTAAGGATAACATTTTTCAAACACATGTGCCACAGTCTGTATAGATTGATCTTCTTAAACTACTCTTTTAGAACATTTAAAAGAAAAGGAATCTTTATTACAAATGGTTACTCTTCTAAAAATGATTTTAAGAAAGAAGAATCTAGGAACATTAATAGAGAAATAGCTCTAGAAAGGCAGATCAAACAACTAGCATAATATTGTTTTTAAAAGAGATCAAATCTGCACAAAACTATTCACATGTGAAAAAACCTCATTTATCCATGATAATACCACAAAACAATGCTCTATGGAGTTTTCACAATCCCTTCTATTTGCAGAATGAGTCATCAGCCGAACTAAAGCTATATGTTGGTGATATTATTGTTCAAACTAATCCTATTGTGATTCCTGACTCAGAAGAGACCTTAACACTTGCTGAAGAGAGTCGTTCCAAAATGCTTTTAAAACATAACGGGAAAAAATGAAGTTTCAAAGAAAAAGCAAGTTAGATACCGACACCAATATTATTCATAAGCCGCTCTTAACCAACTTTATAAAGATTATCCAACACGAATTATTAGTGTCCACAAACAGAGAATAAATCCTGTTATACAAGCCTTTTGGTCTAAGAATTCGTATGAATACTTCAAGAAGCCCCATCACTTCTATTAGCCTACCAATGTATGATGTTCCAAAAGACATCCTAAAGTCAAGCCATGTTAACACGAGATGGTATAAGTAATACTTTAAACACCATCTTGCTAACTTGATGTGGTAGTTAAAGAAAGGACCACACCCTCAGCTTAGCACAGAAGGGTTCGTGGGTTTTTGAACATACAAAAGCATGTTTTTAGGGCTGAAAAAAATTCCATTTGTAAAATCTCAGGAGGACTTTATTTAGTACATTCAACCAACATTTGTTGATGAACTTTCTGAAGCCAAAATGTCTTCTATAAAATGGAACAGGGCTGTGGACACAACATCCGTATTGAGTTCAAAAAGTCATTTGAATTAAGAGAATCAATTTTTGAACGAAAATGAACGACTCTTGGAACAATATGACAAAGATATAGTAAACTTACTTGTTAATCCTTTCGTAGAGGAATGATCTGTAATGTGCAAGAAGTCAAAAGATCTCAAACTTGAGACGAGCTCAAAACGGATTTTGTTAAAAGGAACTTATGATAAATTGTTCAAAAGGTGTTTACCATTCTTGAAAAAACATTGCATCTTATAGAAGTATGACACTCAACTTAATCAGGAAAATTTTTCAAAGGGACAATTCTATTTCAAATCAAAGTATTCAAGTTTTTGATCAATTATTTAATAAAATGAAAAAAAAAAATTGAAAAGCTCGGCCCAAGAGAAAGACACGGTAATTAAAAAGTTGAAAGAGAGAATTAAATCTCTAAGTGTAAAAATGGATAAGGATAAGATCAAACAGGACTTCAAAGAGATTGAAATCATTAATATTGAATTGGATCATAGGGTGGCAAAGTTTATTGCTGAGAACGAGCATTTGAAACAGACCTATAAGCAACTTTATGACTCGATTAAACCAGCACGTATTCGATCAAAAGAACAATGTGATGATTTAATTAATCAAGTCAAATAAATATCTGCAGAAATGAACTGATTTAAATGCTAGTCTTCAGGAAAAGGCTTTGGCAATAACATCACTTAAGGATGAATTAAGGAAACTTAAAGGAAAAGCCCTAGTTGACAATAATGTTTCAAATCACCCTAGTGATCCAGAGTTGCATCAAGTTAATGTGGAACCAATAACCTCCAAATTGTTGAATAAAAGGACAGCTCACTCTGCCTATATTAAGCATTCTCAGGAAGAAGCCGCAGTTCTTAGGGATCTAGTCGATCATATTAAAGCTAATTATCCCTTAGATCCACTCTTAGAATCTGCCTGTAAGTATACTAAAATAATTCAGGAGATGCTTTCTAAAATCAGTAAAACCTGCCCTAGTATCAACAGTTCTGGAGAACAATTAGTGGCTGTGACCCCGATGAACAAAGTCAAAAGCGTTAGATTTACTAAGCCCGTCACATCCTAAAGAAACACAAAAACAGTCCATACCTCAAACCTAGTTTCTAACAAACCTATGTTGTCTTCTACAAGAGTAAAACAGTCTACTAGTGCTAGCGGATCACAGCCTTCAGGCAATACAAAGAAAGATAAGATTCAGTAAACACCAAGTAGTACTTTGAAGAATAAAATAGAAGCCCATCCTAGGAAAGTTAAATCTAGTTTGAAAAATAAAGACTGTGTTGTTGCACCTAAAGGAACTGCTCATGTGCAGCATTCCAAGCTTAATGCGAATTATGAACTTAAATGTGTTAAGTGTAATGGTTGCATGCTTTCTGATAATCATGATTTGTGTGTTCTTGATTTTATCAATAATGTGAATGCTCGTGCTAAATCTAGATCTGTTAAGAAAAATTCAAAGAGAAAAGTTTAGAAACCAACAGGAAAGGTGTTTACCAATATTGGATATATCTGGAGACCTACTAGTTGGACATTTACTATAGTAGGAAATGTGTGCCCTTTAACTAGGATTAACACGACTACTGAAGTGCCCCTTAGGAAATCATCTGCTCTAGATAATAAAACACCTAAACCTATCGTCACATTGGTTTACTCAAGGAAACCTAGGAAGTCTAAAACTAGTGTTCCTGTTAACAATTATAAGGTTATTAAATCTGTAACTGCTAACAATTCGGAACCTAGTCAATCCCGGGGATCCATAGTTTTCAATGTTCCATCTTCCTCTCTTGATGAATGCAGGTCGTCCAAATTGTCCTCTGGTATTTGGACTCTGGCTGCTCCAAGCATATGGCCGGAGATCGCTCTCAGCTCACCAATTTCGTCAATAAGTTCTTAGGTATAGTCAAATTCGGTAATGATCATGTTGCAGAGATTATGGGTTATGGAGACTATTAGATTGGGAATGTTACAATTTCAAGGGTTTATTACGTTGAAGGACTTGGGCATAATCTATTCTCTATGGGACAATTTTGTGATTCCAACCTCGAAGTTGCATTTCGTCAACACACCTGCTACATTCGCAATCTAGAAGGTGTTGATTTATTAACTGGATCTTGAGGGGACAATCTTTATACACTCTCTCTTGGGGATATGATGGAGTCCTCTCCTATCTGTCTCTTGTCAAAGGCCTCTAAAACCAAGTCTTGGTTATGGTATCGTCGTCTCTCTTATTTGAACTTCGGAGCTATTAATCATCTTGCCAGATATGGTCTTGTTCGAGGTCTCCCTAAGCTCAAGTTTGAAAAAGACCATTTGTGTTCTGCATGTGCTTTAGGCAAGAACACGAAGAAACCCCACAAACCCAAATCTGAGGACACTAATCAAGAAAAACTCTATCTGTTGCACATGGATCTGTGTGGACCAATGCGTGTCGCGAGTGTCAATGAAAAGAAGTACATCCTTGTTATTGTCGACAATTACTCTTGATTTACATGGGTAAAATGCTTGCGATCAAAAGATGAAGCTCCATCTTTTAATATAAATTTTTTGAAGATGATCCAAGTACGACTTAAGGAAACCGTCCAACGCATCAGAATAGTTAATGGAACTAAGTTTGTTAATCAGACATTGCGTGAATATTATGAGAAGGTTGGCATCTTTCATGAAACATCGGTTGCCCGCTCTCCACAGCAAAACGGTGTTGTTGAAAGATGAAATCGTATGCTAATTAAAGTAGCCCGCACTACGTTAATTTATGCAAAAGATCCTTTATTTCTATGGGCCGAAGCGGTTGCTACAGCATATTATACCTAAAATCATTCCATGATACGCCGTTGACATGGTAAAACACCATACGAGCTTCCGCACAACAAACCTCCCGACCTATCGTATCTTCATGTGTTTGGTGCACTCTCCTACCTAACGAATGATAGCGAGAACTTGGGCAAATTACAACCGAAGGCCGATATAGGAATTTTCATTGGCTATGCACCCACAAAGAAAGCATTCCAGATTTACAATAGACATACCAGACGAATAGTTGAAACCATTCACGTTGACTTTGATGAGCTGACTGCAATGGCTTCTGAACACAACAGTTCAGGACCCGTACTTCATGAAATGACTCCTGCAACAATTAGTTCAGGACTCATGCCAAACCCTCATCCTTCAACATCATTTGTACCACCTTCGCGAACTGACTGAGATATGTTGTTTCAACCATTGTTCAATGAATTTCTCAATCCTTCACCTAGTGTTGATCATCCAACTCCTGAAGTTGTTGCTCCAATTAATAAAGTAATTGCTTCAGTTCTTGCTGACTCAACCGGTTTACCTTCATCAACTATAGTTGACCAAGATGCACCATCCCCAAGTAATTCTCAAACAACACCCGAAATTGAACCTCTCGTCATTCCGAACGATGTTGAAGAAGATAATCATGATATTGAAGTTGCACATATAGGTAATGATCCGTACTTTGGTGTTTCAATTCCAGAAATCCCCTCTGATTAATCTTTATCATCGGATTCTATTCATACAATTGTGCACCCTGATCACCAAATTTCTGAACACAATAGCAAATGGACTAAGGATTATCCACTTGAAAACATAATCGGTGAACTCGCTAGACTAGTTTCCACTCGGCTGCAATTACATGAGCAAGCTCTTTTCTGTTACAATGATGCTTTCCTCACTACTGTTGAACCCAAGACGTATAAAGATGCTTTGACTCAAGCCTATTGGATTGAAGCAATGCAAGAAGAACTTAATGAGTTCGAACGACTTGAAGTATGGGAGCTCGTACCCCGACCAGACAAAGTTATGGTGATTACTTTGAAGTGGATCTACAAAGTGAAACTAGACGAACTGGGAGGAATTTTGAAGAACAAAGCTCGATTAGTAGCCCGTGGTTACCGTCAAGAGGAGGGAATCGATTTTGAAGAGTCTTTTGCTCCGGTTGCAAGATTAGAGGCTATAAGGATTTTTCTCGCCTTTGTTGTCCATATGAACATGGTCCTATATCAAATGGATGTGAAGACTGTGTTTCTGAATGGTAATCTGCGGGAAGAGGTTTATGTTAGCCAGCCAGATGGGTTCGTGGATAAAGATAACCCCAATCACGTGTATAAGCTAAAGAAAGCTCTTTATGGGTTGAAACAAGCTCCACGCGCGTGGTATGATATGTTGTCTTCATTCTTGATATCCCAAGACTTCTCCAAAGGCTCAGTGGATCCTACATTGTTCATCCACAGAGACGACAAAGAATTACTTCTGGTACAAATTTATGTCGATGATATTATCTTTGCTGCATCTACACCTGAACTTTGTGATCTATTTTCTAAAATCATGTGTTTAAAATTTAAGATGTCAATGATGGGCAAAATCTCATTTTTCTTAGGATTATAGATTTCTCAAAGTCCCAGAGGCATCTTTATTAACCAGTCAAAATATGCCCTTGAATCTTTAAAGAAATACGGTTTTGACTCTTATGACCCAGTGGATACTCCAATGGTGGAGAAATCCAAACTGGATGAGGATAAAGAAGGGAAAGCCGTAGATCCGTCACACTATCGTGGTATGATTGGCACCCTCCTTTATCTTACAGCCAGTAGACCTGACCTATAATTTGCTATATGCATGTGTGCCCGGTATTAGGCTAGACCTACCGAAAAGCACTTAAATGCGGTAAAAATGATCTTTCGGTATCTAAAAGGAACTGTACATCGGGGTCTATGGTATCCAAAGGATTCTTTGATTGCTTTAACAGCATTTGCATATGCGGATCATACTAGTTGTTAAGATACACGCCGTAGCACTTCTGGTAGTATGTAACTTTTGGGTGATAGACTTGTTAGCTGGTCGTTTAAAAGGCAGAAAAGTGTTGTGATATCCAGTACGGAAGCTGAATATATTGCTTTGTCCGACTGTTGTGCTCAAATCCTTTAGATGAGATCACAGCTTACCGACTATGGCTTTGGATTCAATAAAATTCCAATGTAATGTGATAACAAAAGCGTTAGTGCCTTATGCTGCAACAATGTTCAACATTCCAGATCCAAGCATATAGACATCAGATTTCACTTTATCAAGGAGCATGTTGAGAATGGGGTGATCGAACTTTACTTTGTCAATACGCAGTATCAATTGGCAAACATCTTCACTAAAGCTCTTGGCCAAAATAGAATTGAATTTCTGATCAACAAGCTGGGAATGAGAAGTTTTACGTCGGAGACTCTGAAACAATTGGCAGATGAAGTTGATGAATAGTAGTGGTACCTATTCATATATCCTGTATCATATGTATATATTTTAAAACCATAAAAACCAAAAAGATTTTTCATTTTTCAAAATTTTTATAAAAACAAAATACAAAAATATAAAATTTTAAAAACCAAAGAAAAAATTAAAAAATGAGAAAATATAAAAAGAGGTAATAATGGCATGTCTTCTGAAAATCGATAACATTTACGGTCTTAGAAATGTCATTCAATAATGATACGAGCCTGTAAATGAAGTTCGAGCAGAAGTTCCAAATGTTTTCAAAACATGCCAAATGGCTTGCTATTATTTCAGATAGCAACCCGGTCATCATCTTAAAGGCAAGTATTCCGTCAAAAAGGAAACTTGACCTCTCAATGGGAATTTATTCTCGGGCATGGTCTACTTTATGACCATGCAAAGGCTTGTGATTACTTTGCATCACAACCCGTGCTTTCTATGTTTCCATAAGTGTACGTGTCAGTGCGCTTATGTGTTAAAATAAGAGAAATCTTATTTTTATTGGTAAAAAGTTGTCTTCATAATGAATCAGTATTTTTCAGTAATCACAAAAAGATTTTTCAAAGACAATTCGACCACTCAAACAATGACAATAGCTCTTTAAATAGAAAATGGGTCATTATTTGAGGGGGAGAAATCGTCATCAAATAATCTTTTAAAACGGTCTTTCAAAATAAGTCACGGAATTAACGGATAAAGTTTTTAATAATGACGGATCATAATTTAAGGGGAGTTAATGGATTTTAACTACACAAGCTTTAGATGTCATGTGTTTAAAACTTTATGGACTTATTTGCAATTTAAGACTTAGTTGATTCTCATGGAATAGATTTAAGCTTATCAATTCTTCGAACACGATCTCGAGTATATGTGCGTACTAGGTTTTGCTGATTCCGAGGTATCGAAACCAGCAAGGGGGAAGGAATAGATATACAAGAAAGATAATGAGTACACGTGATAGAATTCATACCCTATTCTCATTTTAGGTCATTCCGGGAAGACAAATGTCATAACCGCAGAGAAAATCAGTGTTTAACTTGTTACTTTCGGGTGCACTATTTCAACTACATGGGGGTAGAGATATCTTGTGATTTCAAGTATGCATCATTTAAGATACTAGGGGGAAGTGTTGTAAGAAGATTTATTCTAAGCATGAGAAGATTGGTTACTGATTCAATAAAGGCTTCCTTAAACGGTTAATCACTAAGCTTATTCTTAAAAGAAGTAGAAATATGTGATAAAAGAGGTTCACATAGGTATGATGTTTCCTTAAGTTAGTCAGTATTCTGCAGAAAGAAATGAGTACATTTAGGACTTAATTGACTTAGGTGTTTCCATTTCGACTACTTAAGAAGGAATAATTGTGACATCCGGGACTTAGTTGTCTTTGGTGTTACAATTTATATCATCACTATCATGTAAGGAGAAATACGGACATCCGGGACTTAATTGACTTTGGTGTTGCGGCTTCGAGTTACTTGTGTACTTCGGATATCTGGGCTTTATACATCAAGACTGCTTGATGCGGCTTGCAAGAAAGTTCTGAATCTACTCAAGAAAGGATTACTGGTTTAGGGGGAAGCTAAGACAACTTCAACACCGACACACCAACCTCACAAGCTCAAGTTACATATGTATCTGAATCTGTTTTATCCTCGAAGTTTAATGCAAAGACTTTCATAACTTGGAAAGAAAGACTTTCTCTGTCCCTGAACGTTTAATCAATTGATATCCAAAATATCAAGGGATTAACATTTTGGATAAGGGGAGAAAATGTGATTAAACTGAATCTAACTTGTATCGAAATGTGATCATATAAAGTTCCATTCTGCTTTTCCATGAATCATACAAATGTTTTTCAAGCATCGGTAGTTTATTGTCACCACCCGAGAGAAGTGATTTATCAGCAAGAGTCGTCATTGATAACGTGGTATCAAAAAGATTACTAATTGATCGATCGGTGGTAGAAAGAAATTATGTTTGATTATGTGGTTATCGATAGTTGAAGTAATTCTTGAAATTACACGGGATTTTACAATTCTCGACAAAACCGAGAAAACAAGTTAATGTTTCACGAGATTTTACAAGTCAAAGAAATAACCGTATAATTCAGAAATTTGAGTTGATAGGTTTTGACTAGTTCGGTTTTCAAAGAAGGTTGATTAGTTCGGTTCCCAAAACGATTAACTAGTTCGGTTGTCAAAGAACTGACTAGTTCGGTTCCACTGGTTCGATTAACTAGTTCGGTTCCAACACAAACAAACTAGATCGGTTCAACTGGTTAGGTTAACTAGTTCAGTTCCAACACAAACAAACTAGATCGGTTCCACTGGTTCGGTTCACTAATTCGGTTGTCAAAGAGGTAAACTAGTTCGGTTCACTAGTTCGGTTCCAACTAAAAGCGACTCGTTCGGTTCCCACTAAAACAACTCGTTCGGTTACAACTAAAACAACTCGTTCGGTTCCACTGGTTCGGTTAACTAGTTCGGTTAACTCGTTCGATATTCTAGTTCGGTTCCAATAGACAAGACTAGTTCGGTTGTAACTAAGACGAAACCCAAATTTTCAAAACTCAAAAAGACATATTTTTGATTGGTTTTTTGCAAAAAATCTTGTATAACTAGTGTTACTAACCCTATAGGAACAAGAAAAATGAAAACTTTAAGGTTTTTTAGCCAAAAAATTTTAAATCAAGATTTTGCTCTTTGTAAAGGTTTTGAACACAAATCAAAAGACAAACACAAAAACTAAACACACCACTCCATGGCTTTTGATACCAATTGAAGAATACTAGTAATCTTTGATATTATACAAGAACTAGAGAGAGAAGTAGGTTGGAAAGTTTCTAGAGACAGAAAGATGATAATATTATTAAGTGTGTGAAAAATGAGAAAATGAAACAACCAACCACCCTCTCCAAGGCATGGAGAGGGTATATATTCTACATACATGGCCGGCCATGGGCCTTAACGGGCTTTCCATGGGCCTTGGGCCAGACTAGCTTACTAGACTAATCATATAACAAACTACGGGCTAAGACTATTACAACTTGGAAGTGATCGATACTTTTCTTGTTTCCAACATTATTGAAGCTTACCAAAACATTTTTCAAACATAAGATTACATTAACTTTAAAATAGAATTTTAAGAATAAACTTAGAATTTCATTAAAACTTTAAAACTGAGTACAATACTTTTTAAAGGAAATACAATAAGCTAAAACAAACTAATATAAGCTGTAAATTACAAGGAAAAAGATTGATTAAAAAACTAGATACCCTAATGACAGAAACTAGTCTCTATTTATAGCCGAATAGAGAAGGTTCTAGGTCTTCAAGTGTGTTTCTTCTGTGAGATGGATGAGAGTGCTCTCCAAGCCTTCAATCTTAGCCCTTGATTCCCTTGTTGTGTTTCTTTATCTCTCATAATAGCCCTTGATTTGATCTTGTCCAATCAGCCCTCATAGGATTGCCAAGGTGGTTTGTCAACATCTGGAAGGATGGGTTAAGTGGGGTGTGAGTGGGTTGCAGGGTAAATGAGATTTAACCCTGTGTTTCGTTCATTTGTGTAAAAGAGGGAGGGAAAGGGGAGAGTGAATAGTAAAATTGACCCGGCTTATAAGGTTTGACTTGGGCTTGGGTAAATGGTTGGGCTTTGACTTATATTTGGGCCAATGATAGATATAGGATTTTGGACTTGGACGTATGTTTTATAAAGGGCTTAAGTTTTAATATTTCACTGCTTAATGGGCTGACCCAACCCATTAAATGGGTGCGGGTTGGCCCATTTAAGATGAACACGTCTTTGGCTTTGACTTTTCACGCTCTTTCCAATCCCATGCTTGGTTTTGTCCATTTTTGCCTTGTTTTTGTCCTTTAGTGAATATCCATTATCTGCACATCATAAATCACAAAACACACAAATACAATGCCTTTTTGATATATTTTGGTCATTTTAGGCTCGTTTTACTAGGTCAAAGGTATGTGTAATTAAGCACATACCAAAATTCCCCATACTAAACTATTGTGGTATCCTCACACAATGCTATAAGTAAACACTTTGGAAGACTAAGAGTCTTAATTCCCCTCGACTAATTACCTCAAAAAGTAGCTAAGTGTTTATCTTAAGGAATTAAGAACTCAATAGCTTTGAAAAGCCCTATTTTGACCATTTTTATATATCTACACTAATTACCACACATTTTTTTTATATTTTTCCTTTTTCTTTTTCTAACTAGAATGTCTGGACTTTTGTTATTTTCATAACCTTTTAGTTTGTGATTCTACAAGCTCCAGCTTGTTAGAAACAAGCTGGTGAGGTCCATAAGCCCTTCCCTTTTTGGCTTATCATCCAATAGTTAAGCTGAGGTAATTTGAGAGAGATTTAAAGATGAATACCAATTTAGTTGAGCTTTGGGTAAGTTTAGCTAAATGATCAATAGTCTATAAGAGAATGAGCTTATTTTGAGCTTATTAGCTTAACTAGAACATTTTTAAACCATTATAAGTAAAAACAGAATTAAAAACAATTTAAATAAAGCTTAAGTTTATTAATACTCAACAGATTACAAGCTTGTGAAAGAGAGAATTACATTAATAAAAAGACATTTAAGCTAAAGATACAATAAGCCACAATAATAAGCTACTACTAAAATCCTACACGTTCTATCTCTGTGTGAATCCTCCTCTATTTAAAGGGGAGTGGAGAACCTTTTAGCCTTCCAGGAGCGTCCAAGTCTTCTAATCTTGGCCTTTGATCAATAACCGCCTCTTAATCCTCACCTTTTAAGCCGTTGGATCCTTTACACGCACCATTAGCCAATCAAACTGCTGGGGATTGCCAGCGTGGCTATAGAGGGTGTTAGAGGTGTCAGGAGTTGCCCTTCTAGAAGCCTTAAGCGTGTACTTGGATTATTTTTACCCTGGTTCGTTGGAGGTGAAAAAGAGAGGGAGGGAAAAAATGAATAAGCAGTAACTGTGGAAAACTAGAAAGGGGGGTTGAATAGTTTGCCGCTTTTTAATTTAAGGTTTATGTTTGTTTGTAAAATTTAGATTCGACTTTTTGTGATTTCAACACTTACACAATATGATCAATATACTTATCTAAACAATCAATAGAATGATATGAGAAGTAATGTAAGAAAATAGATAAGAGTAAGAACAATCAAACCACAATGCGAGGATTTATAGTGGTTCGGTAACGAAGCACCTCTTCGCCCTACTCCACTTCCCAAGCACCAAACTCGAGAGTTTTCTTCACTATATCAACAAGCTCCCTTTAGGCGGAGAAAACCATACACAACGTTGCTTATATCAATTTCCGACACTAAGCTAGATGTCGAGTTCTAATCTTAGCTAGAGCCAATCTATCACAACACAACTTCACGACTTGTTTACGACTTCACAACTTCACAACTTCTTCACAACTTCAAGACTTCTTCATAACTTCAAGACTTCTTTACAACTTCACTTCACCACACTACTTATATCACAACTATCTAACACTACTTGGTAAGATCACCACGATCTAACTATACTTACAAAGATCACCAAGATCTAACTACTACACACAAATACAAGATATACAATTGATTTA
>BQNB010031433.1:10053-53990 GCA_026074375.1 Tanacetum coccineum | reverse complement strand
TCACTTTTGTCATTTTACATGTTAAGTTTGTATAATAATTTGTTTTGCCAAAACACTCAAAAACCGATTATCTGATTATTGTGATATCAAACAGCATAATCAAATCCAAACACTATGTTTCTGAATCACGTTTTGTAACAGCTGATTATCTGATTATCCGTTTTTAAAACGCATAATCTGTTTTCAATAAGCAACCCCAAACACCCCCTTAAAAGAGTTACTTTTTTATTAGCATGGAATACCAACCAACTTGTTAGTTTTGTTCCAGTATCACCAATGTTAACAGTTGTAATATTATAATATCATGGGTAAACATATTTTAGGTTAAAAGCCATAATATATTGATTCTTAATATAATAGTATATATATATATATATATATATATATGGTTTTTTAGGTTTTTCAGCAAAATATAGTTTTCTCTAGAACTCATCCATATATATATATATATATATATATATATATAGAGAGAGAGAGAGAGATTTTGTATTTAAAAGAGAAGGAATTTTTGTTGCCATTTTACTCAAATTCGGGTTGACCCGACCTGAGTTGACCCGACCCGAATTGACTCGAACCCGAGTATCCCGAGTAACCTAAGTTCAAATAGGGTCGGGTTCGGGTATGGAATTTTTACCCTCAACCTGACTTTACCCGAACCCGACCGGGTCAACCCGATTAACACCCCTAACTATAATCATCAAGTCATATACTTTTGTGGGTTTCATCTCAAAAGTCAAAATAGTTCGAAAGTTATAACTTTGATCGTAGTAGTCAAACTATTTATTTATTTTAGCTGCAAAAGTCAAAGTACTTCTAATGGTAATAGGTTTCAGACTTTGAGTGTTTGGCATTAAGTCTTGTCAATGTGAAGAGCTTTAATTTTACAGGCTTCCAAAGAAATGTTGGCATAAGAACCGTGATGCATTAAACAAGGTTACAAGGATTCCTAAGCCGCAATCGAAAAATACCAAGATGGGTTTATTATTCTCGTGAGCGCGAGTTGTGTTCTTGCATTTTGCATGCAACTTTCATGTCATAACTATATATATATATTTTATCACATATCTTACATATATATACAAATTTAGTTTACATTTCTTTTCTTTCTTATTACATTCAATAAAATTATTGGTATGTTCATAACTGATTTACTTTTAATTAGTTTCTTTTAACATTCATTTCTTTTCGTACGTAATTCATTCCATAAATAATTGCGTATCTTTATAATTCATTTATTTATACATAATTCTTTGTAAACGATAATCATAAGGCGAGACCACCCATCGGGCGGGCTTTGCAACTAGTGTGTATATATATTTTTATAATTAATATAAAAATATAATATTTTATAAGTTTGCAAAATTGGCAATATATACCCTTGGTTTATAAACTTTTACAAGTTTAGTCCTTTATATAAAAGTATATATATATTAAACCTTTAAGTTCAGAAAATAACCAAAACACCCCTACAAGAATCTGCTGTAACTTTGACATTTTTAATAAAAACACAGACTTTGACCTTGGGTTTTGACCCGTTATTACTCAATTTTATGATCAGCAAGCCTGGCGGCAAAGTAAAACATCATTCCGAGCAACTTTTGTGTTTCGCCGGAAGGCCGAAACGGAATCGAAAGTGCTCAAAACGGCCATTTAATTTCCTGACAGCAACTACCAATTTCCACTAGTGCTGAATTTTTATACTATATATATCTCGTTTTTGCTCTAATTTCTTCGTTATTAGGAGTTAGAAGCTCCACCTTATATCAAAACGATTGTATACGCAAGCTTTATCATATTTTAAAGTCCAAAATCAAATTTCATAAAATCTCGATTCTCGTTTACCGTGCTAAACTTTCTGCACAAAATGTACCTTTCGCAAATCACGCCAAAACCCATTTTTGACCAAAAAGCTCATCTAAAATACCTCTAATATGACATATAATTTATACTTAACCCACTCAATCATTTTATAACTTTGATTAACTAATCAGCGCAAGATCTAGATGATTTCAACACATGCACGCATCGAAACTAATTCAAATCGTAAAAATAATCGGAACAATTACAAAAGAATACTTACAATGGCTCAAATGAGCTAATGGAAAAATAGATCGGACTCGACTTGTTCCCTTGTTCCTATTTGGCCGACTTCGAACCCAAACCAATCACCAAAATCGAAGCCAAATCAAATTCAAATCAACCCAAACTAAACTAGTTACTAACCAATTAAGCAAAATACACCCTTGGGTGCTCTTGCTTGGATTTGAACCCCAAACCGAACCAAACAACCATCACCCTTTTTGAAAATCAAAACTCCCACTATTATTTCCCACTATTTCTTGATTTTAAATCTTGATCAAAACCCTTTTTGATCTCAAGAAAAAAAGAACTTGTGCAAAACTTATTGGATGTCTATTTTTATGGCATGGATGATTAAGTTATCACCATCTAAGCAATACTAGATAGCTAGAAAAATCAATACACCAAAGATGGTGGTATTTGTGTTTCGACCAAAACAACAAGGAGAAAAAGAGATGAGATAACAAGTTTCTTTCAAGCTATAATCTTTTGGAACATCATAGGAGTAGTGTTTAATAGGTTTTTATCAATCAAAATAGTTTGACAATGCTTGTGTTTGTGTTTGTGTATTCGGCCGAGTAGGAGGACAAAAAGGAAGGAAAAACAATTTTTATGAGCTAGGTGTTTACTTATAGGAGAAGTGAAATGAAAGGGTTTTTGTTTAACCAAATTTTTGGAAGTAACATTGCAATGATTCATGTATTGGAACTAAAAATGGTTGAGTGTGTGGGTTGCCTAGGCGTCGGCTATTAGCCATAGGCATGCAAAAATAATTTTTTTTTCTTTTTATTTACTAGTAAAACCTTGTAAGTATTAAATCTAAAAGGTAACTTGTACTTATTTAAATGAAACGTCAGCCTTAAACGCGAGCTTTGTCCAAAGTCGAGGAACAAGAATGACACGATTTAAAAATAATAGTTTATGACCAATAAAATAATAACGAGACGCGCCGTAAATTTTCACGATACATAAAACGATTAACGAACGCGCGGTCAAACGTCGACTGTCGAAACGTCCAAAATAAATATTTTAAATTTCCATTCGTAATAAAATACGAAAATAATTATTTACTACAAATAAAAATTTAAATGTCGACGTTCGCTCACACGAATTTATAAAATAATAATTATGACGTCGAACTCGCGATTGTCGTACGCGTCGTGAAACTCATGTTGTTACATGACTGACCAGATGCATCTTTGACCGTGCCAAAAATTTGTTTAAGCTTCTCGCACGTTGCGTATTTTACTGATCTTACTGCATCTTGTGACATTTGGGCTTTCTCAAAATCTGCATCTTTTACTGAACTTGTTGTGCGTCATATGTTAAGCCATGATATTTTGCACTCTACCGCTCTAGGTCTCGAGTTATATAGAGGCCAGATCTGCAAAACAAAAACAGGCCATTTATATCAATCAACTGATGTTTTGAATAAAAACTGTAATAATAGTGTGCTGAGATTATGTCTCATTTCCTAAAAAAATAAGCAATAAGCACTTACAAAACTATTCACGCGACAATCAAGCAAATAAGCAAAACAAACAAAAAATCAAACCTCTCGTAAAGGCGAGACACCACGAATAGGCCTCCTAATAGCATACCTTAACACTCGATGCACATTTTATTTGACGAATCATCTTTCTCCAGTTCCAACTACAACCCACCACCGCCAAACTCCTCTTTCCTCTCCATCATACGCCTTAAGAACAAACCACAAACCAATCTAATTAACTCTTAAAATTACCAAAACAAACCAAAAAGCACTATTATTAGCACAACACGAAACCCTAACCCTAAACAAAATAATTGAAGGATGCAAAGTTTAAGCAAACAACATGCAATCAATGATAGAACACTTACTAAAAGGTACTTTGCATTCCATCAGATGATCGTCACTCTCCCACCACAAAGTAAGTATCACCAAATACCCACACACCCAAACACTAAAACTTTTAAGTCACATCGTTGTCACAACGGCAAGAGATAGATAGAGTGAGACTGAAACGACATGACCGGTGGTCAGAGTTATTTGCAGTGGTGGTAGCAACTAAATCGATGGAAGGGTTGGTCTCTCATTATAATTATAACTTTACTTAAAACTTAGAAATTGGTAAGCGTGCATAGTAAATACATTTGCACCGACCCAATAATATATTAAAATGCACCTCGACTAGAGCCTTAAATGCCCCAGATACGTGTCTATTATACATCATCTTCCACCCCGCCCAGATACGTGTCCATTATAGATCATAAAACATACACATTACACCACACCAAACCTTTTCCTCTCTATTTCTCTCTAAAACACTGGCTTGATTCGATCTATGTTTTTTGCTTCAGGTTATAGGTTGCATACGTTGGTTTATGTGGCGGGGTTGTCGCGATTCTTAGGGTTTGGTTCTTTGAATGGATGGTTGTTACGATTGTTACGGATTCGTTCTTTGAATAGTATTCTCTAATTTTACGGTTAGCAACTCATTAATTATTGTTTGCGTATTGTTTGATTGAAGTTTGCTTTGTTTAATTTCCCTAATTGGGTTTACGATTTTCTGCTTCCTGTTATCTGTTATTTATGCGATGTTTATGTGTGACAAAGCTTAGATTGATTTCTCAGACAAAAAAAATGATGCATGTGTCAATGACTATGTGGCTATAAGCAGAGAGAATAAAGTTGAGGTTACCCGCATTTTGGTCGGGCGAATTATTGGATTTGCAGCCATGGTGGGTAACCCTTCTCTTTTTGTTTATTGCTCTTTCAAGCTGTGTGTTTGCTTTTATGGAAAATGTCTCATAGGCTATCTTGGCTAGGCAGCACGAGAACGTGTTTGCAGCTACGACGGGTCGAAGTTGCTTTTACCTGGTTTTGTTGCACTCCATGCTCCTTATGTAGTTGAAAAATTAGTGGAGCAACACTTAAATAAGACGTACTAAACATCCAGATTGCTTATATGATTATTTGGTGATAATAAGCAGATTTGAATAGTTGATAAGTGCTTATGTCGAATGGCATTTTGTGTTACTTTATATAATGGCTAAGTTTCTAAATCATAACCAGATTTGAATAGTCAATAAGTGCTTATGTCGAATGGCATACTCTGTATATTCTCATATCCTCCTTTTGCCAAATGAGAATTGTAACAAACCTTCTTTAATTAGTTCTTTGATGCCACTGTTGCTTTCGTTGCCGCTATCTATGGCGTGCGACGATAGTGACGGGTGTGTGATGATGTTGATTGACTCATATGCTATCTTGGTGGGGCAGCACGCGATCGTGTTTGCAGCCATGGATGACCTTTCGATTGGGAAAAAATAAACACTATACTAAGCTTTAGTTTTGGCTTGCATATGTTTTGTGCTCATGTTTGAGTGTCGGGTCTAAGTTACTTTTACTTGGGGTTCTAAACTTTTGATATTGCTGCTGAGATTGTTGTTGTTTATGCTTGGATTCACGATTTACGCCTCTGACTAGCTTGTCATTTCATCTTATTCTCCTTCGATGCCACAGTTGTTTTCATTGCTGCTATCCATGGCGTGCGACGATACTGACCAGTGTGTGACGATGGTGATAGACTTGTAGGTTATCTTGGCAAGGCAGCACTCGACAGTGTTTGCAGCCATGGCTGACCTTTTGATTCTAATAAACACTATAGAAAACCAAGGTCAGGGCATAGGGTCTTTGGGTCGGGGTGCATTTAATGCTTTGACCCAGCTCCTACTCTTTATATAAATTAGATAATAGATAATAGATAATTGGATAATATCTTTCGTTGTTGCTATCCATGGCGCGCGACGAGAGCAAGAAAGAATGGTAGAGGCGTGTGTTGAAATCTGTGTTTAGACAGAGAAAAGGTATGTCATTTTTTTCGGTTTGGTTTACCTACCGACGATCTAATAGCCTTTGATACTTGATGTTGTTGTCATTTGTTAACTGCTGCTTTTGTTGGCTTAACGATTTTATAAAGAAAGGTGCATGCCAACGCTGAATCCTCTACTAATGTCAGCTTTGCTGACATTGCCTTGCTTAGGGTTTGATGATCTGAATTATGATTCTACTATGGGTATTGTTTGTGAAGCATTTATCATGAAATACGTGCGTATGTTGTGCTCTACTTTAGCCAATGATGACATCTATCACTAATCACGCGTTGTCTCATGGTGTACCTAAACTGGTAAGGCAGCCACGTCATACGTGTGGCTGCAGCCATTTTGGTTCCCTAAATACATCGTTGCATTTCTTATTCTAAGCCTTGCTTGACACTAAAAAAATACGTATTGCTCTTCGTGTGGTTTAAAAGAACTAGCAATGTGACTAAAAATGAAGAAACTGGAATATAGGAAATTACGCATCAAGAAGGTTAGTTTCTTTTTATGTTTAAACACTTCAACACCTGTGGATGCCTATTGATCTTATTAGAGTTGTAAAATTGGTGAGTCAAAGCAGACAATGTAAATTTGTTTTTACAAAATGATTTAGAAGGTATAATATATTTCTTACAAAGTGACTTCGTTTTCTTTTTTTAATCTGAAGTGTAACTGCAGCTTATCCCATTTTTACATGCTACAGAAGCTTATTTATCACAACTTATTCAATTTCTCATGTTTGTTTGTCTAGAAACCAATACTTGATTGAAGCAATGAAGTCTTAAGATGAAGAAAATGGCGTGAGGGTTACTTTCTGTTCTTGAAAATGACTGCCAGGTTAGTATAGGTAGGACGGCGTAATGCTCCTATACCCAAGTCAGACGATTTTTTTGAGGCTCCTAGTGAAATAATCAAATCTCTTGTACCAACATCTCGGTGCCTACTTCAAATCGTACAAAGATTTGTTTACCCCACAAACCAAGTTCTCATTTCCTTTTTGTTTAAAACCCACTAGTTAGAGCATGTAAATTTCTTCTTCAAGATTCCCATGAATAAGTGCAACTTTCACATCTAGTTGCTCTAGATGTAAATCATATGTAGCGCACATAGTTAGAACCACTCAAACTATTGTCATTTAAACCACAGGGGAAAATATTTCTTGAATTTGATTCATTTCTTTTGAGCATATCCTTTAACCACCACCAGTCTTGCGTGATACCGCTCTACTTTATATTTGTCATTTCTCTTGATTTTATACACCCATTTATTTCCAATAGGTTTTCTATCTCTTGATAGTGGCATCAGCTCTGATGTTTTATTCTTATTTAGGGTGAGCATCAGGTCAAACTCGGACTGGACCGAAAAAAAACCGGACAGAGACCGATTTAGCCCAAAACCCCGGACCAAGGACCGGACCGAGTGTGTTTGATCCCATCCGAGTCGGTCGGTACGGTTCTTCGTTCGGTTTGGTCCGAGAAGGCAAAATGGTCGTTTGTGCGCAAGATCGGATTGAACCGGACCGAGGACCGAACATGAGGTAAATTGTGGACTAAGGGCCGGACCAAAATAGGTTCGGTCCTGTTCGAGCCGGTTTCTCGGTTCGGTTTAATTCGGTCTACGGTCCATTGTGCTCACCCCTAATTAGTAAGAAGAGCTTCAATTTCTTCTTGCATTGTTGTCATCCATAACAATACATTTGGGTTATTCGGTGTCTCCTGAAGATTGATGACTCTTCGTCCTTTGTAAGCAGACAGTATGCAACGTTGCTCTCTATAACATAATCTGAGGGCCACACTAGACATTTTCTTTTACGATTAAGAGTAAGGGTCACTAGAGCTTGAGACTCACTTGTCTCATTCACGTCATGTTGAGGTGCAGCTCCATAAGAATCATTATGTTGAAATTGCTTTTCCATCTTTATTGAAGTGGTTTCTTTTGTTGTTTTGTCATCTTTTTTACTAAATTTTGTATTTTGTAAAGACAACGTCTCTGCTGACGATTTGTGCATACTTCAGGAGGTTTGAAAATAAGGATGTAAATTCATCTAGATAAAGTTAGTAAGAAAATTTGGCTTTTCACAAAAAGGCTATTTGAATAAAATCTTGCAACCCTTCAATATGAAAGAGTCTAAGACAATATCAATCACGTTTCCAAATAATGTCAAGTTATCCTCTAAGATGGGTCCTATTAGTGAAGAAGAGAGGATAGAGATGTCTCAAGTACCGCATGTGTCGGATGTAGGAAGTTTAATGTTTGCGATGATTTGTATAAGACAAGCCATTGCTCATGCAGTAAGAGTAGTGAGCGATACATAGCGAATGCTGGTATAGGGCATTAGAAAGTTGTGAAGAGGGTCCTTCTAGCTACTTGCTAGCTTCTTAATATAACTTTTTCGTTCAAAAAAATGTGGAATCGAATTTTAAAGTCATGGGATAGGTTGATGGTGGAAAATCAACCACATGGAAGTATTTAAACTTTTTGGCTGAAAAGTATGCTAGGTGTCAAAACTGCAGTCAGTTGTGGCTATGTCAACAACAAAAGCAGAATATGTTGTAGCTACCCAAGCAAGCACAGAAGTAGTATGGTTGAAGATGTTGGAAGAGATAGGGAATGAACAAGAGAAAATTACCTTGTTTTGTTACGGTCCAAGTGCCTTGTATCTTGCAAGGAATCCAGCATTTCATTTATAGACAAACCATATACGAGTTCAATGCTACTTCATTGCCTAAGAAAGTGGAAGAAAGAACCGTGGATATGCGGAAAATGCATACCATTGACAATGTTGCATGATATCTGACGAAAGTAATCGACTTGACAAGTTTATATGGTGTTATCCGCATACTGCCTAGCAGAAACGTAAGCAACTTGTAAATGGCGAGGAGGGATGTCGCGTGAAGATTGATTGAGCCTCAATCTAATCTTCAAGTGGGAGATTATTGAAATGTAAATGAATATATATTATCAAAATCCTACAATAATTTATGTGAATTTTACACTACAACTTGGATTCCAACTTAGATTGTGATATAGTCATGGAAGATGTCACAACTCAAGCAATGTGCCTATAAAAGGCAATGAATCCTTGCTTCATTTTCACCTTGTAACACCCCCATTTTTGACATATAGTAGCGGAAGCTAATCTGGGATATTACTTCATGGATCAACAGACATAATCATAGAAAATGACTCATAAAGAGACGTTTTGGAAAATTTTGTTATCATTCATTTATTCATCGGAGTTTTTACAAAAAGAGGTCCCAAAATCTAGAAACATTGTTTGAATGATAACAATTTAGCCATCTTCAAGTCCGTGCCACTTCGTGCCATAAGTTGCTCAATTACCTGAGATAAACATGCTAAAAAAGTCAACACAATGGTTGAGTGAAATTCATAGGTTTATGATAAATAGTTAAATACAAGTCATCACAGACAGTGGGTTACGTTGTTATACACCTATAAATAGTAATAATTGCAATGGGTACAATTATCATAGAAAACAGTATTATTGCCCTAAGCTCATGACATCAATACGTTAACATGGAAATCACCGTAGTGACATTGGTTGAGGAACAAATGTCCCCGTGGAAAGGTAACTTGTCAAGGTTACCCATTAAGTCAAATATAGTGTGTTTGGCTACCCCATGAACGGGTATACCAACGAGAGTCGTCACCCCCAATAGATCTATCCACAATATTTGCGTTTACTCGCAAGTAGTTAATGTTTCATGATATGGAAATAGTGGCACTGGAAGGTACTTAGGCAATAATATATCTGGATAGCATATAGTTGGAAAAATACTTGTATTCATGGTTTATAGCATGTATCCCTCTCGCGGGTTTATAAAACATTCAAAAGATTGAAATGCGAGGCTATGAACTCACCTTAACAGGGAAATCTGATTGATGGTAAAAGTATATGAAATGAAAGTAACGGCCTCATCACGCAACCTGAGGGTAATATGTCAAGTCTTAGTGTGATTGTTTATGTTTTCAAAACTTTATAAAGTTTAACATACATCTTACTTTGATTTATTAATTTATGGAAATATTGTATCACTGTTCAAGCTATCATAATTCAGAGGTCATGTAGTAAACGTTTGCGGAGCCATGACACTTTAAATCGTAAATCCAGCAAACTCGTCAAAACGTATACCCAAATGAAACCCCTCACATGAAATTCCCTAGTAACGTGATACGATAAGATTTTAAGTTTCTTCAAAAGCTAGTCGATAATAAGTTACGTTAAATATGTAATTGTTTTATAATGCGTCGATAGATGATTAATAACGACAAATGTGTCGGGTTTTAATAAAATCGAGTCTTATAATATTTAAATATATTTTTATAATTTATATAAAAATATTACATTTCATACCTTTAAGAATACAAAATTGGCAATATATACCCTTGATTTTTATACCTTTAAGAATGCAAAATGACAATATATACCCTTGGTTTACATATATTTACAAAGTTAATCCTTTTAATATAACTTTTAAAATCTTTAAACCTTTAACTTTCAAGTATGACAAAACAACCCCTGAAGTTTAACTTTAGAATAATTACAATTTCAGCCC
Organism: Tanacetum coccineum; assembly: GCA_026074375.1. Classification (NCBI taxonomy): domain Eukaryota; kingdom Viridiplantae; phylum Streptophyta; class Magnoliopsida; order Asterales; family Asteraceae; genus Tanacetum; species Tanacetum coccineum. The sequence continues at coordinate 43,473 of BQNB010031433.1, read as the reverse complement.
CTCTATTTATAAGTTTCAAGAATTTACAATATATACCCCTTTGCATGAAAACATTTGCGAATTAAGTCCAAAAACCATAATATTGATATTTTTTATTTAAAAATTAATTTTGCAGGTTATAGCTTATTAGAATAAACTAAAATAAGTTAAGTTTACGAGCTTATAGCTTATAGAAAGAGCTTGTGAACTAGAAGATCAAAACGGGTTCGTTTGGTTTAGGAAAACCAAAACGCAAGGGATTGTGGTTCAAGGATTGAACAAAGGACTTACACATGATCTAATAAAGCTAATGAAAGATCTAAAGTGAAGCAAGATCTTACAGAACAAGTGGAATGACTTACAACTTGAATATGGGTCGAAATAAGGGTTTTGGGTTTGAATGACAAGAAGACGAGTTCTATGGCTTTTTCTTCTTAATCCTTGGCTTCTAAAATGGCTAGTACTTCTTCCTTGGCTTCCTTACTTCTTCTAGAACATGATTTAGAGGTAGTTTGAAGCTTGAATGGTGATTTGAAAGTGTATGTGTGTGTTTGGCTTATATAGGGTGAAAGAAAGAGTCGGCACCAAGTTAACTTGGTGTGGTGGCCAAGTAAACCTGAAGTAAGGACCACGGAATAGCTAGGGACAAGTATTAGAGCTAGAAATGTAGATTAAAGAGGTGTAGAGAGTGTATAGGGTTCGGTTATTAAGGGTGGTGACAAGGTGGTGTTTTTCTTGGTGAGCAAGTATTGTAGCAAGCAAAGAGGCAAGGAGGTGGGTAATGATGATGTCAAGGTGATGGTAGGGTGCTAGCTTTTAGTGCATGTTGATTTAAATAGGTTTTAGGACGAGGTTTTAGGGTGGGCGAATTCATGCTTTTTTTGGACAGCCAACATCGGTCCCGGTAAAATGGTAGTCATTTACAAACCGTAATTCTGATTAAGCTTAAACGAGTGAGCATGGTTAGATATTTGAGTCCTATACAACTTTTAGTTTTACATATTTAGGGGTCACTATACAAAAATTTAGAGATAACAGCCATTTACTACAAGTGTGCAGAATCTGCGCACTTTTGCCATTTCGGCTATAATTAAATCATCCAACATCGAATCGGGTTGAGTCAACCGGCAAAATGATCACAAGACATAGGGCTACAACCAGAGTATTGTACTTAATACCCCAAACCTATGATTTTCCTAATCCTATTTTTTTTCAACGATCAGATTTCTAAAACTATGAACTAGTTTAAGGGTGTAACGGGTTTGCTAGGGTTTTCGGGTTTAAGATTAGGGTTTAGGTTTTAGGGTTAGTGTAGGAGATGAGATTAGAGAGGGAAAAGTATTTAAATATTGTGTATTTAGTGCTTGTAACAAGTGTTTAAAATGTGGTAAGAAACTAGAATGAATTTGGTGGGAAAATGGTAAAGTTTGAATTCTATGCTTAATGGACTTGTACATTGAGCTTTAGAAGGTTGTAACTTGACTTGGAGGGAAATTATATTCAAATATTGTGCTATGATACTTGTACATTTGCTTTATTAGATTGTACCTTAGAATTGTATGTAAATATTACATATAGTTAGGGTTTTGATATAAACGTTAACGGATAAAGTTCATTTAGTAATGATGTTATGAAAATTACGTTAAGTAGATAACGTACATGATATAGAGGATATTAGAATATTGACTGGACATATTAAGACGTTTACTTGATATAAACGTACACAGAATTGGCATAGGTAGTTGCGTGAGCTCGTTTACTTTAGAAATGTAAACTATGTTACATAATGGAATAAAGCAAAAAAATTTCCGTGAAAAAGTAGTATATAATATAAGTGGAAATTACAGTGATGAAAATTGTGGGTTGTTACACACCTCATTCCCTTTTATTTTTCATAAGAGTGCTTGTGAGTTATATTTGCAAGAGATATAGATGTATATGCCTATAATTAAAAAGAATGTGTAACTCCAAATTGGATTAGAATCCTCTAAAGTTAAGTCAAACATGATACATCATGTTCACCAATCACAAATTAGTTAATTGTATAAAACTTTTTTTTTTAATAAAAATCATGAGCCCACTTATTTATTTTCACTCACAATAAACTTAACATGATCAATCATGTTTGACCATAACTTTAGAGGATCATTTTCCCTTCAAATTTTAGTGAAACGTATATTTTCTTTCTCTTTCTCTTGGTTTTTACTCTTTGAGTATTTTCGTGGGTTTTACCTTATCAGTATTTTCCACATTAAATATGTGTGTCATATTTTATTGCATTTCATATTTTAGTTGTGGTTTTCCTTCAATCTGATGTCAATTTTCGCGACTTTGACGAAATATCCCCCTAGTGGTTCGAATGACAGCAGGTCGAGTGGTTATGGCAATATGCGCTACATATGATTTACATCTAGAGTATCTAGATACTGAAATGTTGGCATAAGAGACTTGATTCTTTAAAGACTCCGAATGTAAGAAAATTTATCGCGCAATCAGTCAAATATTAGTTATATATCCATCCTTTTAGGCTTTGGCGTCCAGTAATACTTATTCACAAGTGATTATGTCAAGGTTGTAAAAATCGTGAATCGTTAGCCGGGCGGTCGACCACCTTGTAGCTTGTAATCAATCAGATTGGCATTTCTGGCCAAATTTTGGTATTTTCGGCAAGTTTTGTCCATTTCCGGCGAGTTTTGAGTATTATAGGCAAGATTTGTTTTTTAAAACAACTTGTAATAGATTTAAACAGTTATTATAAGTGATTAAAACAAGTTTACGGTGAATTTTAGGTACTTCCGGCAAGATTAGAAGGTTTCCGGCAAGTTTGATCATCGTCGACCACTGTTGATCACCACGGACCACGGTTGACCTATTTATTTGACCCACTAACTGTGACTTCTGTTGCGACACTGGATTATGTAATGAAAGGGCCCAACCACTAACTGTAATTAGCAAAACTTTTATTTAAAAGAGTCAGGTTTGTCATCATTCGAAGCAAGCTTTCGTTGCAAAATTTGTGAAAGTGGTAATACATGAACATTGTGATAAGGTGCCCGATTAGTTCCGTGGGCCATCTTAATTCTTATCTATTGTTGGATTTTTGGCTCATCTGAGTTCGTATTAGGCTCATTAATTTCAGTATTTGCCGCAACTGTTCGGGTAGCATCAGCCTCAATGTTGCTTTCTGGCGCACCACTGTCTACTGCAAGAATTTCCATGGGGGCTTGTACACTAACTTCAGTGGCATCAATTTGTTGGCTTTGGCTTAAACCTGCATCTTGATCATTAATATGTAATGCTTCTGAGGGACCATCCATCTGTCCGTTAGAAGATTCATCGTTCACTTTCTCCACAACTGCCGAGTCCTCTTGGCCTGTCTGGTTGGTCATTTCGCTATGAGAAGATCACCATAACGATTCTGTAGAGTTTTCTCTAGTTCTTTTTGCTTTTGCACATCTTCCCAGATACTACTGATATGATTTGATGCTGCCAACTGCTCTTGTCTTTTTAATGCTTGGAAGCACTCATATTCTGTCCCAGCTGTGTCCATCTGCTTGAAGGTTGCCTCTACTTGTGACCAGATTTTAGCAGCCCGCATCTGAATGTAATAACCCATTAGTAAATACTAGTTCTAAGAAGTTCAGAACATGATTAACAAGCTTGGTTAAATTTTATAACTCTACCATTCATTGGATTGGTTTCCGTTTTCTACTTCTAGATAACATGGATTTAAACATGGCAAGTAATCATTTATGCGTTAAAAAACAACAGAAGACCAAATCGGCAACATAATAAACCTCATGAAAGTTCCAACTTCATAGAAAGAAGAATTTTTAGTTACCCAAAAAAAGACAAAAAGGAACTTGGCAAGCTTAAAAGCATAGATCCCAGCTTTGACTAATTTACTTACAAAAAGGGTCGACTTTCATTGTGGTTTTATCTTAAATCGACCAAATGGGACGAATTAAAGAAAAGGTTGCCTATAAGTGAAAACGTCAGCTGAGATGAACCAGCTGATAGTTGCCCAAAGTCAATTTAAAGCATACTCCTTGATCGCCATATTAAAAAATTTAGATTATAATTCTTGTATTATAATGTTCTTACATTTATAATCAACTAACTGATTTTTTTTTTAAATCAAATTGGAGAAATCACTGGTCAAACAACCTGACAAGTCCCATTTCAACCCGTACTAAAAGTTGACTTGTTTCAACTTGTAACCTGACCCGTATTCACTTCAATAAAGAAAACATGCTAACTAAAAAGGTAATTTTAGAGTTACCAAAAACTGGAAATTTATATTTTACCTGATATCCATTCGTAAGAAGCTTTATCTTTTGCTCGAGACGTACCGCCTTCTTTGTATCATTGTCCATTCTCTTCTTCACAGTATCAAACTCTTTCTGGAATGCAGCTAGTTTCTCAGCGTTTCCAGCTACACTAGAGAGACCATAAGCCTCACGGGTGGGGAAGTACATAATGTCATTTAGACATGTCTTGTGTGCTTCAACAAACTCATCAATATCTTCATCTTCATGGCCCATTGCCACACGCAAAACTTTGGCCTCTTCTTTAATCAATTGATCAGCCTGTAAAATCCAAAAATAACAGTTCTAGATTAGTTTGCTGATGATGTAAGTAACTTTGATAACGGATGATTTAGATCACATCCAAACTATTGAAATTCAAAGAAGCATGATAGTAGATTAGAGCCTCAGTAAAGTTCAATTATATTACAAGATCCAGACAGTGATTCTGAATCGAACAGCCTATTGAGAAGAAAAGCACATTAAGATGCAGCTTTAATTTGTTGCGTGTAGAATATGGATTACGCACTATGTATGCATGCATATACATGCTCAGCATGTAATGGCACTATTGAAGCATCAGATTCATCAACTTTGAAAAGCGGACAATTTTTATTTCGTGTTCTGAGAGTTAAAAAGACTATCAATAAATGTGCAACACAAAATACCAGCAGTTTGCTATTGGCTGCATAATATTAAATACTTCCAGTACAATACATTTTCATGTATTTTTTTATTCGTTTATAGATGAATTATAATATTAAAATTACGTTTAGCTCAAGATCAGTTTTTTGCTAATTCCTAGATTCTAGAAAGTTAATGTGGAGCTCATCCCTTATGGGGGTTCCTTTAGGAGTCGACCCGAAACGATTTAACCCTCCTGCTGACCGTCTCTTGGTGTATTTCCGTTCTAGGTGTTCAAAACAGATGCACCAGAGGGGACATTACAGACTGGTGTTAACATCTGATTGGTGGTTTGAAATATCTTTTTCTTGGGTTGTGACCTGTAAATCCATGAAGGTGCAGGATTCAGGATTGTCACCCCAAGTAATGGTGATGAGTTAGTCTATCCTGGGCCTGATTCTCTGCTTCCATCAATAATAGGCATCTTGCTTCACCCGCTGGGTTACTCATTGGGTGTTCGAAGTAGGGTCTCCATTCCATGGGGGTGGTGTTTGTGTATAGATCAGCGAGGAGAGCCGTTGTGGCACCACTGCCTTCAGAAAGTAGTTCACTTAAAGCTGGAAGACCAAATTTTGCAATGTGTTGTAATTCATAATCTGGAATTTGCGGCGTTGGGAGATTCATTTTTGGCCTTTTTCTAATGGTTTCCAGATCATTCATTTTGTTTGCTTGCAGTATTGCTTGCCGGTAAGCAGCTGCCTTCTGGGCATTTTTTTGTTCTTGCAACATCTTGTTTTCTCAAACGAGCTTCCTTATCAGCCCTCCGTTCACCTTCAAACTCTTCAATAGTGGTAGGGAATTTGGGTTGCTCAACAATGGAACTCTCATCAGTCACGTCATAAAAACAGGGTGGTGGTCTCTTTTCAAAGGGAATCTCGGCGTTGTAATCGATCCCCTTCCTCTTCCTCTTTCTATGCCTATTATCTATCCCGGCTGCCTTGAGTTCTCTTCTTTTCTGCAAAGAAGCAAGCCTTCTAGCCTCTTCAAGCTGCTTTTCTCGGGCCTTTCTCTTTGCCTTTTTACCTCTAGTATTTGCTAAACGAGCCCGTGCTTCTGAAAGCATCTCCTTTTCATCTTCATCCATGTCAACAGGATCAGGACGAGCAGGCTTTGACTCGGGGTTTGGATCAATCTCTCCTGGACGCAACTTTCTTGGATCATCACCTGGCTCGTAATTTTCATCCTTAGCACAAGCTGCGTCAAGCAGTTTCTCATAACGCTCTAGGCATTGAGATGGAGTACGACCAACAATCGGAGCGATTGTTCTCCATTGTGTCGGCATAAGCTTAGCAAGATGAAGCAGCTTTTCATCTTCTTCCCTAGTCCACTCAGTCTGCAAAGTTTGAAACAATATTGTAAGCAAAAAAGAAAAGAAAAAAAAAAGACTTGAGAGCATTTTATTCTAACGTGAGGCAATGAATAAATAAGTATACACTGCCAGTCTGCCATGCATCATTTCCTATATGTGGCTAAAAATTACACAAGTTAAAACACAACTTGACAGTAACACTCAAGCTTGCAAACATGTCATACACATACAACACTAACCTAACAAAGAGGACATAAAACTTTGAAGTGTGTAAATATACGCTCAGGCTTTCCTGATCATGGACAAGCATCGCATTCCTAGACATAATCTAATGTATATTTCTTTCGCATCTGCTCATTTTTTTCAAAAATTTTAACATACACCCAAAATCATATTTCATCAAATGAAGTTCGCACATTACTATAAAATACCTACAATTGTCTAATCCCATCAAAATCAGCCCTGATTTATCCAATGTGGTATAATTGCTATGTTAGTATAAAATAGAGTGTATCCCTACAATCTATATTAACCCTAAGTCATCCATCCGGTAGCAAACTGGTATGCAATTACTACCAGATCTAGAGCAACAAAGTTTCTTCCGCAAAAACAATTTTCAACTTGTATGTTAATATCCATAACTCTTCTATTCCATCTCTCGTAATTATTCAATTACTGCTTAAATACTCACGTGTCAATTTTTAAGAATGGCATAAAAATACAAGATCAAAAATGAAGCTAGCAACAATTAAATGTCAAAATACAAAAAACAATAACAAAAGCATTCCGCAAAGTCACACATTAACTCGATATCCCATATCCCATAAAACTAATTTTGTTTCAAAATTTTTTTTTCCTTAAATAAGTATTACAATACATAAAACATGTAAACTATGAAACGAATAACGTTTTCCCTATACAGATTTCAAGCTACAAGGGAAGAGAAGCACTCATTAGGGGTGAGCACGCTGCGGCTATATGAGTTCCTTTCTTTTCGTTTTTAGTTTCCGTTGGGTTTTCAGTTTTGTTCAAGCCTACACGCTCTAACGACCAGTTCCGCCTATATCCCTATCCTCCATGTCAACAGGATCAGGACGAGCAGGCTTTGACTCGGGGTTTGGATCAATCTCTCCTGGACGCAACTTTCTTGGATCATCACCTGGCTCGTAATTTTCATCCTTAGCACAAGCTGCGTCAAGGAGTTTCTCATAACGCTCTAGGCATTGAGATGGAGTACGACCAACAATCGGAGCGATTGTTCTCCATTGTGTCGGCATAAGCTTAGCAAGATGAAGCAGCTTTTCATCTTCTTCCCTAGTCCACTCAGTCTGCAAAGTTTGAAACAATATTGTAAGCAAAAAAGAAAAGAAAAAAAAAGACTTAGAGCATTTTATTCTAACGTGAGGCAATGAATAAATAAGTATACACTGCCAGTCTGCCATGCATCATTTCCTATATGTGGCTAAAAATTCACAAGTTAAAACACAACTGGACAAAGCAGATAGTATTGACAGTAACACTCAAGCTTGCAAACATGTCATACACATACAACACTAACCTAACAAAGAGGACATAAAACTTTGTGTGTGTAAAATAAGCTCATGCTTTCCTGATCATGGACCAAGCATCGCATTTCCTAGACTAATCTAATGTATTTTTCATTCGCATCTGCTCCATTTTTTTTCAAATTCTTAAACATACACACCCAAAATCATATTTCATCAAATGAAGTTCGCACATTACTATAAAATACCTACAATTGTCTAATCCCATCAAAATCAGCCCTGATTTATCCAATGTGGTATAATTGCTATGTTAGTATAAAATAGAGTGTATCCCTACAATCTATATTAACCCTTAGTCATCCATCCGGTAGCAAACTGGTATGCAATTACTACCAGATCTAGAGCAACAAAGTTTCTTCCGCAAAAACAATTTTCAACTTGTATGTTAATATCCATAACTCTTCTATTCCATCTCTCGTAATTATTCAATTACTGCTTAAATACTCACACGTCAATTTTTTAGAATTGGCTTATAAAATACAAGATCAAAATTGAGCTGAGCCAACCATTATATGTCATAATACAATAACATATAAACAAATGCATTCCGCAAAGTCACACTTTAACTCGATATACCATATCCCATAAATCTAATTTAATTTTTTTTTTCCTTAATTAAGTATTACAAACTAAAACTGTATACTATGAAAGATAACGTTTTCCCTATACTGATTTCAATCTACAAGGGAGAGAATGCATCATTAGGCGTTGAGCACGCTGCGGCTATATGAGTTCCTTTCTTTTCGTTTTTAGTTTCCGTTGGGTTTTCAGTTTTGTTCAAGCCTACACGCTCTAACGACCAGTTCCGCCTATATCCCTATCCACCCCTAAATGTACCTATATTCGCCTAATTTCAGATATACCAAAGTTTCACATCTTTTGAGGCCAACATAGTTGGTTACACATTTAATCCACAATACCGGATAAACACATGATGTTTTTCTCTATTTCAGGATAGGCGGATGTGTATGTCTAAGTTTCTAAATTATGTATCGAGCCACAACAAATAATGATTTAGTTAACTTGTCATACATGACAAGAAAAAATATTAAAACAATTTCAATAATAAAATACCTTTTTAATACAAGGATCAAGCCACTCATACCAACGAGCCTTACACTGTTTAGCCGATTTACGAACGAGCAAAGAGGAGATCCTAGCCCACTGATTTTTACCATATTTCATAATAGCGACTTTCAGGATCTCATCTTCGGTGTTCTTCCAAACACCCCCTTTTATCATTATCCTCATCTTTAGTAACTAATCTTTGGGTTTTTATTATGAAGAGCAAACCCTAATCGATGTTTGATTAGTTATTGAAAGAATGCGTACTACTCCCTCACCTCCTTTTATAGAAAAAGGAGTCTAAGTCGGCTGATACAAAGAAAAGGAATTGGATTTGGCTTGGGACTTAAGCAAATCCAACCGACCCATAAAGACTTCCTAATCTTAACACTTTAACCTTTGGACTGGACTTATTAATAAGCTAAATACGAATAATAAAAACATAACACTATACGATCAAACGTAAAAGGAAAAATGATTGATGGGTGGACTTTTTAAATTGAGGATTGATGTCGGTTATTGGTGTTTGGGTTCAAAACCAACTAGCTTTTTGGTATGGACAATTTTGTATTTAACGAGCAGGATAGCCTGCGCGTTGCTGCGGTGCATTAATTTTTTATTTAGTTTTTTTTAATAGTAAATGTAGGCCGGTTTATTTTAAATATTTTTGGGATCATTAAGGTGTAAGAATGTGTTTTATGCGGGTTAGGTGTTGGTGTTTTTTTGTACGGTATTTGACGTGCGTTTTAAGTCGGTTTATTTGGGTCTTTGGTGGTATTTTGGTACACTTTGTGAATTATTTTTCCTAATTTGTGCCGACAACTTTTTTTTTATATTGCCTACTTGTTTATTACACGTTTATTTTCGCGGGTATTTTTTAATCTAAATGAATCGGTACATATGTATTATAAAGTTTATTATATAAAAAAGTCGTAAATAGTTAAAAATTGAGGATACGTTTCGTAATTTCTTTTTCTATTTTGGGCCAGCAACATTGTTTTTCTTTTTTTTTTTTTGAATTTTAGGCCACTTTCTTTTTTTCTTGCTGGGCTATTGGTGGGCTAAATTTGGGACGACATCATACTTTGCATTTTGGGCCACGCTCTTTTTTTCTTGCTGGTCTTTTTGATGGGCTAAATCTGGGCGACGTCATATGACGTCGTTTCCGGACAAATTTGAGTATATTTATAATACTAAAACACAAATTGATTGATAGATCAGCTGGTAAAACTCGTGGCATCTTTACCATAGGTCATGGGTTCAAACCTTCCCATGCCCAACATTTTTATTAAAATACCTGAAATTCCATGCAAACTGTGTGCCATGTCATCATTGAGGTGGCATCCAGTCACTAATTCATATTTATACAGTCATACTTAGCCCCATATATAAGTTTATATATATATATATATATATTAAACTTCAATTTTTTTATAAAATCGTACGTACATTAGAAGCGTTGCAATATTGAGCTCGTATTGTTCGCAATTGAAAGATTTTTCTGTGGGTATTTTTTTATTTGAAAGAATCGGTAGATATGTGTTATATATTTGATGAATAAAGTTTATTATATAAGAATTCGTAAATAGTTAAAAGTTGAGGGTACGTTTTGTAAATTTGTTTATTTTTTTAATTTATATTAAAGTTCAACAGTTTTTATAAAATTATGCGTATGTCGGAAGCATTGCAATATTGGGCTTATTTTGTTCGCAATTAGAAGATCTTTTCATCGGTATTTTTTTATTTGAATGAATCGGTAGATATGTGCTATATATTTGATAAATAAAGTTTATTATATAAAAAAGTCGTAAATAGTTAAAACCTGAGGGGTCATTTTGTAAATTTTAATTTTTTTATTACACTATCGTTTGTTTGTGTTGGGCTGGGCCAGAGAACTTTTTTTTACATGGGTTGTTGGTGGGCTGGTTGTTTTCGCCGGCGAAACGACGTCGTATCCGGAGAAAATTGAGTATATATATAACTAGCTAGCTTATATTGCTATATATTAATAAAATACCTTTTTAATACAAGGATCAAGCCACTCATACCAACGAGCCTTACACTGTTTAGCCGATTTACGAACGAGCAAAGAGGAGATCCTAGCCCACTGATTTTTACCATATTTCATAATAGCGACTTTCAGGATCTCATCTTCGGTGTTCTTCCAAACACCCCCTTTTATCATTATCCTCATCTTTAGTAACTAATCTTTGGGTTTTTATTATGAAGAGCAAACCCTAATCGATGTTTGATTAGTTATTGAAAGAATGCGTACTACTCCCTCACCTCCTTTTATAGAAGCTGATACAAAGAAAAGGAAACATACGTTGGATTTGGCTTGGGACTTAAGCAAATCCAACCGACCCATAAAGACTTCCTAATCTTAACACTACTCGGCTAATAACTTAATTATATATAAATAAACGAGTTTTGGGTTGGATATGTAAAATTTAATTATATATAAAAAAAACTTTTAATGCTTGAGATATTTATTTATTTTTTGGCTAAAAATCTATGTAATTATCTTTGTTTAGATAAATAGAGTAATTCGGGTCAATGTAAAAATCGAACCGATTTCAAATTCAGTTTTTGGTTCGGTTGAATTCTAGTTCGGTTCGGTTTGACCGACAAATTTTTTCTAACCGAACCGATCAACACCCCTAGTTTCATATATCTCGTGTACTCAAGCATTGTGTTGCTTCCAAACACATAAAAGGAAACCCAAAATATGAAAAGCATGTATATGATCCTTGTTATGCGGTAATATTCTTTTTGGAACGGAATTATGCAGTAATACTAATACAACTTAATAGATTATATAAGCCATGCTGATGATCCAAACAAGACACATGAAGTAATAGGTTGAAAATAAAAGTTATATCTTTTTTTGTTGTAAATGAATAGTATGAACACTATATTTAGTGTTTTCTTGAGCAAACTATTCATTACACTAAGATAGTGCACAAGTTTATTGCTAACATATGCGGTGTGATTTTTTTATTAAAAAGCACTTTGACTCAAGTTTCTGTTCTTGTGTGAAGAGGTGTACATTTGGGAGTGACAATGGAAGCTAGGGACGAAAACGGTCTCAAGATTCACCCGGTGAGGTTGCATATACAACTGATTCAAAAAAGGCTCGCCCTCCTTGCGTAACCTGAATAAGAAAAAACTCATCCATTTTCCCGTGTTACCCCATAGCCAAATAGCCAATGTGATCGACACACGGTCAACTATAACATCGTCATTCAAACCAAGTAACAGATCAGATATATATTTTCGAAAGGTTTAACCATTAATAAGTTTTTTCTTGTAAAACTGTAAGGAAATACATATGTTTCATATATAGAGAAGTGATGAACCAACAAGAATTACAACCAAGGTCAGGTAATAAATTTAAGATTCACATCTAACTAACCTGCTGCATCAAACAAACCCGAAATATACACCTTTAAAATTTGGAATAAAGTCGAGATTGTGACCCACATGACATGTTATTCTCTCCTTATTTGTATCAAAGCACCTACTAGAATTATTGGTTTTTTTGTGTTAATTCGGTTACGGCACAACTAGAGGATGAACCAGAAGTTGAAATTGCGGAAGGTTATACAATGACTAAGTTTTGTGATAAGATGATTGATTTGTTCTTGAATGAGAAACCAAAAGCCTAAAGACTCGTGTGTGTAGGCAAATATAAAAAATTTTGCATTTGCCAAATATCTTATATTTAGAGCTCTGCTTTCTTTAACTATTAAACGTGTAACATTTCTTTCTCTATTTCATGACTTATGCAAGAGTCAAATATATTATAATGATAGATCATATATGTAAGTGTAAACCATAAACCGAAAGAGTATATTTTTATATTTATAATTTCCAATTATGTTAAACATGGTCATTATGTTTGGTAAATATTCTAATTAATAATGACTTGCACGGTACCCACGTAATGCGTCGACAGGTACTCTCTGACTAAATATACTAGGCAATGTAATGTTATTCGCCTACTTGTCACCGAAACAACGTGTTGACAATTACATAACCTTTTAACTACTTCCAATTACACTACTATCTTACCTTTTAACTACTTCCAATTACTTGTCACCGTCCCAATCAGGGGTGTCAGTAGGGTCGGGTTGACCCGACTCGAACCCGAACCCGAATCTGATTAGGCTTATCGGGTCGGGTTAAATCAGGTCAAAAGTTTTTGTCAAGTTGCTTTGACCCGAACCCGATAATCCGACTCTGGTTCGGGTTAAAGAATTAATGTTATCGGGTAAACCCGATAAGACCCGAAAATCAATATTCTATTTTTTATGTTAGAATCTTAAAGCCTAATAACACATCTTGTGTTGGCAAAGAGTTTGAATATGCATGGGATATATAGATAGCAGCTTAATTAGTTACCAACAGCCCAGTAACATTCTTCGACGTTTACATTAGTATTGAAAGAATAAAGTGATGAATCCCTTCCCCCTCATCTCTATTTTTAGAGAATGGGAAGGAAATCCTAATCCTGCAAGGATTATTTAACGTAAAAACCGACTTCTACTTGGCTACTTACTAAACTCGACACTTAACCCCCTAGACCTATTCGAAGCTACTATGAAGACTAAACATAACAATTTCCACCTTAGGCTTCATATTAGCCTACACCGACACTCAGCAACTCCAAGCAGTGTTGTAACTTCCGTCCAAGTACCATCTTTTTCATGGCATATGCAACATTGTGTTTAGTACCCACTTTCAGAACTTTAACCGTCTTTGCTTCCAAGACTTCTCTTATAAAGTGATAACGCACATTGATGTGCTTAGTCCTCTCATGAAAAATATGATTTTGCAATAAGTGAATCGCGCCCTGATTATCACAATTAACTGCCACAGTGTTAAGCTCCACGCCCAACTCTTCCAAGAGTCCCTTTAGCTAAATAGCTTCCTTTACAGCTCCATTATGAATGTTTTTTTCTTCAATCCCCAACCCCTTGATTTTAGCTCACCCGGTCAAACTATTTTGCTGGCCATCGAAAGAGTATAACGCAATTGTCCCCTTCGTGTTCCAGATAATATCAATCGTATGAAACATTAATCACCTTGGAATTTGCCCCTGACTGCAATTTTACCAGATTATTCCTATTTTTCAAGAGTTTCCCCATACTGATATCAAGTTCTCTTTTCATATTCAAGAATATACTTGAATTGTATAACGTAAAATCTTGACCCATCTCTCTGTTGTACCACATCACCTTGCCAATCCTTAATCTTACACTCCCTATTGTCACCATACAATACCATTCCCCCATCGCTTATCAGAAAATCAAACAATGTATCTAACCTGGTGTCATGTGGTAGAATATCCTGAATCAATGATTATTCTAGCCGAGCTCTGCTCATCATCGTCATCACCTCAAAATCGTCATAAATCGAACCATTGGAGCTTGGCTAATCATCTTTCTTAACGTAACCTGTTGACTTCTTGTGATTATTCTTCGGACAGTTTCTCTTTTAAGTGTTCATTCATGATTGGCAAAAAATTAGTACTTGGTCTATTCCACCTTGAGACTTCGATCTTGACTTTCCCCTTGACTGACGTGAATCCCTACGATCAGTTCTTCCCCCCACATATAACCCTTCACCATCATCCCCTTTCGCCTTAGTCATTTCTTTGATTTCCTTTGAATATAGTGTGGCCATCACATCCTCCAAAGTCAAAGCTTCTCGTTCATAAAGCAAGGTATCCACAAAGTGTTCGTATGATGCTGGTAAAGAACTGAGTAATAATAAAGCAAGATCTTCATCCTCAAATTTTACCTCAACATTTGCTAAATCAAGAACGATTTTGTTGTACTCATCTATATACTCAGAAATCATTTGTCTAGCCGGCATGTAGAATTTATACAACTTCTTTTTCAGGTACAACTTGTTGGCCAAAGAGTTTGTCATGTACAAAAGTACTCAAGGCGTTGTCCAAACCCCCGATACGTCGTCTCCTCGGTAACTCTCTCCGACCTTGTTACCTAAATACAAAATCAAACACTGTGAGCTTTCTTGTTTAGCTTAGCTTTTGCTTGAGCTTCCATATCCTCGGGTAAAATCTCCAGAGCTGCTTTACATCCATGATGAATTAATTAATGCACGATATGATTCTCATAACCCAGAAATCATCAGTTCCATCAAATTTTTTGATGTCAAACTTGGCTCCCGTCATTCTTTATCCCTTTGTTGATTTGCTAAACCTTATGATAAACCTTCAGAATCACAAAACAACAAAGCCCTTTATGCAAACACTACAAATTAAAACCTTTTGTTTTATAAAAACAAAAACTCTAATCAAAGTTTAAGGCCAAATAAAATCTTTAAATCTATTAAAATCTTGGCCCAATATGAAACCCTTAGTAGTATTTACTATGTAGTGCAGTTGACTTTTAGATAACAGCCAACAACCCTACATCTTCTTCTTCCCCTGTCTTAGGACAACAAAGAAAAGAACCCTAAACGCAACAGTCGATCTTCAATAATCCCAAAAACCAACTATACCTTAAGCCTTTTACACTTTGTCACAAATCTGGACAATCGAAGACCTAAGAATCTCGTCGATAACCTCTACCTTGTCGTTCAAGAGCCTGAACCACAAGAACTCCTTGTTGTCGATGACCTGGTAGCCCAAGCAGAAGCACCATTCTGCTCCTTCCAAGAAAACAAACACCCAAGAAGACAACCTTTAATCGATCGGTCCTATATAACTAGAAAAACCCGAAACCCGAGCTCTTGATACCACTTGTAGGATTCAACAACCTACAACCCTGGTTACTGGATGCGCAACCTCGACTTTGAAGTTGAAGACACACACCAGCATCAATATGAATGACAGAAAAGAAAGAAAACGAATAAGCGCTCACACAGGTAATATCCCTAATCGACTTTTAGGAATTAGTATTGAATAATGAATATGATGAATCCCTTCCCCCTCATATCTATTTATAGAAAATGAGGGGGAAATCCTAATCCTACAAGGATTAGTTACATTTGAAAAAACGACTCCTGCTTGGGCCTACTTACTAAAACTCGACACTAAACCCCTAGGACTTATTCGAAGCTACTATGAAGACTAAACATAACAAAAACATATCTCAACATCAGAAGTAATAAAAAAGAGTTTGTATCAACTATTAAAATGTCAATGGCTTATATCTGATCAAAGTTTGTTACCATAATAAACTGCAAAAATATCCTGTGGTTTCTGGTATTGGTAGTACTAAATCATCCCTAAACCTGATACTATTGGACTAATCATCTAGATTGTGAAACGTTTCAGGCAAAAATCATCCCTAAAGGGATGATTTTTGCAAAACTTTTTGCAAAAATCATCCCCAATATGGATGATTTTTGTCGGACATTTGGCAACTCAGAGATGATTAGTGCTAATAATATCAGCTAGGGATGGTTATTGACACAAACTACAAACCACAAGGATGATTTTTGCAGTTTACTCTACTAACTATTATGTTGTTTTTTTATCTAGTTACATTTGATAATTTAGAGTTAATTGCATAAATGGTCCCTGTGGTCTGTCAGGTTTAATAGAAATAGTCCCTAAACTTTTTTTTGGATCCTCTCCGTGTGGTTTCGACCTGTATCTGGTTTGGTCCCTTGACCTATTTTTCTGTTTTTTGACCGTTAATTAAATTGAAATGACTAATCTACCCTCACACGTGTTTTTTAAATGGTCCCTATGCCTTGACCAGGAAAACCTCGATGACATAATCGTTTATAGTCACTCATTGGAGGTTTGGAACCCTGAGTACAGTGTTGCACGTGTAGCAGGAAAAGCGGTTGTGCGTAAAAGGGTACTCAGACTAAAGTGCTATTTCTTAGCCATTGGATCAGCAAGGGTTTGATTCAGATGGATCAAGAGAAGATCATGTTTGTTTTGAAACAAAGCTTAACTAAAATTTACTTAAGGACGATCTCCCATAAAACTCTTCCATATAGTGCGATTAGTGTGTGAGACTGCGATCCACAAATTGACACATGGGATAGCCTTCCTAGCCGCGTGCAGCCTACCTGCTGAAGACCGTAACGTAAGTAACTCAGTGCTCCAAACGTGGGAAATGAAAGCAGAATTCGTTCGGGTCCTCCCGCAAGTTCAATATTTTTTTAGCGGTTTCCCCAGAGATCTTTATCATTATTCATGGAGTTGTATTTAGTACGTCTAAGAAATTTGATTATCCACCATTAGTCAGTAATGTGGGTTGGCTTGGATTACTTAGTGTTACATGCCTAGGAGGGCAGCGCGCTTTGGGATGCGGAGGAGCCATTATCGCGTTTGTTGAATATCACATATTTAGTCCATGCGTTATTTTTTTTACTTTTTTATTATTAATTTATTATTACTATTTTATTTTAATTATTTTTTATTTCTTTATATATTTATTATTATTATTATTATCATTACTCTGTATTATTATTTTTTTAATTTTTAATTTTACTATTTTTTAATTTTTAATATTTATATTTTTTATTTTTTTATTATCGTTATTATTATTTTTATTATTATTATTTTATTATTTTATATTTTTTTTATAAAAGTATCACTTCATTAGAATAATAGAGATTACAACAAATTGGAGGGAAGCCGAGATACTATCTGGGGTCTCCAACTCATTTGGCAATTGCAAACTATTCCTATTAAATATACTGAAATGCTGCACATGCCCCGGTGTATTGAGCCATGAAAAATTTTCGGATCCGCTTCAGCAATGTAACAGAATCTACCTCTAGTTCCTCTAAGGAGGAGAAAGAAAAGAGGAGAAACCCATATCCAATAGCTTGCACACATATTTTTATTATTTTTTAAATTTTTAATTTTTATGTTTAGTACGTACAAAAAACTTTAAAAAAATGTTAAAAAAGTATAAAAACGTACAAAAACAGACAAAAATGAATAACGTACGAAAACATAAAATTACATATATGAAAACGGATGAAAACGTATGAAACGTAAAATACGTAAGAAAACTGATAGAAACATTGAACAAGAACATATTAAAACATAGTATCAAATATTAAAAAAAATAAAAACAATTTCAATAATAAAATACCTTTTTAATACAAGGATCAAGCCACTCATACCAACGAGCCTTACACTGTTTAGCCGATTTACGAACGAGCAAAGAGGAGATCCTAGCCCACTGATTTTTACCATATTTCATAATAGCGACTTTCAGGATCTCATCTTCGGTGTTCTTCCAAACACCCCCTTTTATCATTATCCTCATCTTTAGTAACTAATCTTTGAAATCGATTGGGTTTTTATTATGAAGAACAAACCCTAATCGATGTTTGATTAGTTATTGAAAGAATGCGTACTACTCCCTCACCTCCTTTTATAGAAAAAGGAGTCTAAGTCGGCTGATACAAAGAAAAGGAATTGGATTTGGCTTGGGACTTAAGCAAATCCAACCGACCCATAAACATGTGGTATGTTCTAGATAAAACAATCGTAGAAACATTAATCACCTTGACTTTGCCCGACTGCAATTTTACAGTATATCCTTCTTTTTTAAGAGTTCCCAGCGATATCAAGTTTCTTTTCAATTCAAGAATATACTTGACATTGTATAACGTAAAACTTGACCCATCTCTCAGTTGTACCCTCACCTTGCCAATACCTCTGATCTTACACTCCCTATTGTCACCCAACAATACACTGCCCCCATCGCTTTCCATAAAATCAAACAATATATCTAACCTGGGTGTCATGTGGTATGAACATCCTGAATCCATGATTAAATCTAGCAGAGCCTCTGCACTCATCATCGTCATCGCCTCAAAATCGTCATAAATCGAACCATTGGAGCTTGGCTGATCATCTTTCTTAACGTAACCTGTTGACTTCTTGTGATTATTCTTCGGACAGTTTCTCTTCAAGTGATCCTCAGATTGGCAAAAATAGTACTTGAGTCTTCCACCTTGAGACTTCGATCTTGACTTTCCCCTTGACTGACGTGAATCCCTACGATCAGTTCTTCCCCCCACATATAACCCTTCACCATCATCCCCTTTCGCCTTAGACCTTTCTTTGATTTCCTTTGAATATAGTGTGGCCATCACATCCTCCAAAGTCAAAGCTTCTCGTCCATAAAGCAAGGTATCCACAAAGTGTTCGTATGATGCTGGTAAAGAAGTGAGTAATAATAAAGCAAGATCTTCATCCTCAAATTTTACCTCAACATTTGCTAAATCAAGAACGATTTTGTTGTACTCATCTATATACTCAGAAATCTTTCGTCTAGCCGGCATGTCGAATTTATACAACTTCTTTTTCAGGTACAACTTGTTGGCCAAGGAGTTTGTCATGTACAAAGTCTCAAGCTTGGTCTAAACCCCCGCTACAGTCGTCTCCCCGGTAACCTCTCTCCGAACCTTGTTACCTAAATACAAAATCACAGCACTGTGAGCTTTCTTGTTTAGCTTAGCTTTTGCTTGAGCTTCCATATCCTCGGGTAAAATCTCCAGAGCTGCTTTACATCCATGATGGATTAATAAAGCACGAATATTGATTCTCCATAACTCAAAATCACCAGTTCCATCAAATTTTTTGATGTCAAACTTGGCTCCCGTCATTCTTTATCCTTTTGTTGATTTGCTAAACCTTATGATAAACCTTCAGAATCACAAAACAACGAAGCCCCTTATGCAAACACTACAAATTAAAACCTTTTGTTTTATAAAAACAAAAACTCTAATAAAAGTTTAAGGCCAAATAAACTCTTTAAATCTATTAAAATCTTGGCCCAATATGAAACCCTTAGTAGTATTTACTATGTAGTGCAGTTGACTTTTATATAACAGCCAACAACCCTACATCTTCTTCTTCCCCTGTCTTAGGACAACAAAGAAAAGTACCCTAAACGCAACAGTCGATCTTCAATAATCCCAAAAACCAACTATACCTTAAGCCTTTTACACTTTGTCACAAACCTGGACAATCGAAGACCTAAGAATCCCGTCGATAACCTCTACCTTGTCGTTCAAGAGCCTGAACCACAAGAACTCCTTGTTGTCGATGACCTGGTAGCCCAAGCAGAAGCACCATTCTGCTCCTTCCAAGAAAACAAACACCCAAGAAGACAACCTTTAATCGATCGGTCCTATATAACTAGAAAAACCCGAAACCCGAGCTCTTGATACCACTTGTAGGATTCAACAACCTACAACCCTGGTTACTGGATGCGCAACCTCGACTTTGAAGTTGAAGACACACACCAGCAGCAATAATGAATCGACAGAAAAGAAAGAAAAGAATAACGAGCACACACAAGGTAATATCCCTAATCGACTTTTAGATTAGTATTGAAATAATGAAGTGATGAATCCCTTCCCCCTCATATCTATTTATAGAAAATGAGGGGGAAATCATAATCTTACAAGGATTAGTTAACATGAAAACCGACTCCTGCTTGGCTACTTACTAAACTCGACACTTAACCCCCTAGACTTATTCGAAGCTACTATGAAGACTAAACATAACAAAAATATATCTCAACATCAGAAGTAAAAAAAAGGAGTTTGTATCAACTATTAAGATGTCATTGGCTTATATCTGATCAAAGTTTGTTACCATAATAAACTGCAAAAATATCCCTGTGGTTTGTAGTTTGTAGTACTAATCATCCCTAACCGATACTATTGGCACTAATCATCCTAGATTGTGAAACGTTCGGCAAAAATCATCCCTAAAGGGATGATTTTTGCAAAACTTTTTGCAAAAATCATCCCCAATATGGATGATTTTTGTCGGACATTTGGCAACTCAGGGATGATTAATGCTAATAATATCAGCTAGGGATGGTTATTGACACAAACTACAAACCACAAGGATGATTTTTGCAGTTTACCCTACTAACTATTATGTTGTTTTTTTATCTAGTTACATTTGATAATTTAGAGTTAATTGCATAAATGGTCCCTGTGGTCTGTCAGGTTTAATAGAAATAGTCCCTAAACTTTTTTTTAGATCCTCTCCGTGTGGTTTCGACCTGTATCGGGTTTGGTCCCTTGACCTATTTTTCTGTTTGTTGACCGTTAATTAAATTGAAATGACTTATCTACCCTCATACGTGTTTTTTAAATGGTCCCTATGCCTTGACCAGGAAAACCTCGATGACATAATCGTTTATAGTCACTCATTGGAGGTTTGGAACCCTGAGTACAATGTTGCACGTGTAGCAGGAAAAGAGGCTGTGCGTGAAAGGGTACTCAGACTAAAGTGCTATTTCTTAGCCATTGGATCAGCAAGGGTTTGATTCAAATGGATCAAGAGAAGATCATGTTTGTTTTGAAACAAAGCTTAACTAAAATTTACTTAAGGACGATTTCCCATAAAACTCTTCCATATAGTGCGATTAGTATGTGAGACCGCGATCCACAAATTGACACATGGAATAGCCTTCCTAGCCGTGTGCAGCCTACCTGCTGAAGACCGTAACGTAAGTAACTTAGTGCTCCAAACGTGGGAAATGAAAGCAGAATTCGTTCGGGTCCTCCCGCAAGTTCAATATTTTTTTAGCGGTTTCCCCAGAGATCTTTATCATTATTCATGGAGTTGTATTTAGTACGTCTAAGAAATTTGATTATCCACCATTAGTCAGTAATGTGGGTTGACTTGGATTTACTTAGTGTTACATGCCTGCGAGGCCAGCGCGGCTTTGGGATGCGGAGGAGCCATTATCGCGTTTGTTGAATATCACAGATTTAGTCCATGCGTTATTTTTTTTTATTATTAATTTATTATTACTATTTTATTTTAATTATTTTTTATTTCTTTATATATTTATTATTATTATCATTACTCTGTATTATTATTTTTTAATTTTTAATTTTACTATATTTTAATTTTTAATATTTATATTTTTTATTTTTTTTATTATCGTTATTATTATTATTTTATATTTTTTTATAAAAGTATCACTTCATTAGAATAATATGGATTACAACAAATTGGATGAAAGCCGGGATACTATCTGGGTCCCCACTCCTTTGGCAATTGCAAAACTAATCCTATTAAATATATGAATGGCTGCACATGCCCCGATGTATTGAGCAATGAAAAACTTTCGGATCCGCTTTAGCAATGTAACTGAATCTATCTCTAGTTCCCCTAAGGAGGAGAAAAAAAAGAGGAGAAACTCATATCCAATAGTTGCACACATATTTTTATTATTTTTTAAATTTTTAATTTTTTGATTTTTATGTTTAGTACGTACAAAAAACTTTAGAAAAATGTTAAAAAAGTATAAAAACGTACAAAAACACACAAAAATGAATAACGTACGAAAACGTAAAATTGCATATATGAAAACGGATGAAAACGTATGAAACGTAAAATACGTAAGAAAACTGATAGAAACATTGAACAAGAACATATTAAAACATATCAAATATTAAAAAAAATAAAAACAATTTCAATAATAAAATACCTTTTTAATACAAGGATCAAGCCACTCATACCAACGAGCCTTACACTGTTTAGCCGATTTACGAACGAGCAAAGAGGAGATCCTAGCCCACTGATTTTTACCATATTTCATAATAGCGACTTTAAGGATCTCATCTTCGGTGTTCTTCCAAACACCCCCTTTTATCATTATCCTCATCTTTAGTAACTAATCTTTGAAATCGATTGGGTTTTTATTATGAAGAACAAACCCTAATCGATGTTTGATTAGTTATTGAAAGAATGCGTACTACTCCCTCACCTCCTTTTATAGAAGGGAGTCTAAGTCGGCTGATACAAAGAAAAGGAATTGGATTTGGCTTGGGACTTAAGCAAATCCAACCGACCCATAAACATGTGGTATGAACATCCTGAATCCATCGTAAAAACATTAATCACCTTGACTTTGCCCGACTGCAATTTAACAATATATCCTTCTTTTTCAAGAGTTCCCAGCGATATCAAGTTTCTTTTCAATTCAAGAAAATATACTTGACATTGTATAACGTAAAACTTGACCTATCTCTCAGTTGTACCCTCACCTTGCCAATACCTCTAATCTTACACTCCCTATTGTCACCCAACAATACACTGCCCCCATCGCTTTCCAGAAAATCAAATAATATATCTAACCTGGGTGTCATGTGGTATGAACATCCTGAATCCATCATTAAATCTAGCAGAGCCTCTGCACTCATCATCGTCATCACCTCAGAATCGTTATAAATCGAACATTAGAGCTGGATCGATCATCTTTTTAAGTAACCTGTTTTTTGGAAACTTTTTTCTTATGATTATTCTTCGGACAGTTTCTCTTCAAGTGATCCTCAGATTGGCAAAAATAGTACTTGAGTCTTCCACCTTGAGACTTCGATCTTGACTTTCCCATTGACTGACGTGAATCCCTACGATTAGTTCTTTTTCCCACATATTACCCTTCACCATCATCCCCTTTCGCCTTAGACCTTTCTTTGATTTCCTTTGAATATAGTGTGGCCATCACATCCTCAGAAGTCAAAGCTTCTCGTTCATAAAGCAAGGTATCCACAAAGTGTTCGTATGATGCTGGTAAAGAAGTGAGTAATAATAAAGCAAGATCTTCATCCTCAAATTTTACCTCAACATTTGCTAAATCAAGAACGATTTTGTTGTACTCATCTATATACTCAGAAATCTTTCGTCTAGCCGGCATGTCGAATTTATGCAACTTCTTTTTCAGGTACAACTTGTTGGCCAAAGAGTTTGTCATGTACAAAGTCTCAAGCTTGGTCCAAACCCCCGCTACAGTCGCCTCCCCGGTAACCTCTCTCAGAACCTTGTTACCTAAATACAAAATCAAACACTGTGAGCTTTCTTGTTTAGCTTAGCTTTTGCTTGAGCTTCCATATCCTCGGGTAAAATCTCCAGAGCTGCTTTACATCCATGATGGATTAATAAAGCACGAATATTGATTCTCCATAACTCGAAATCACCAGTTCCATCAAATTTTTTGATGTCAAACTTGGCTCACGTCATTCTTTATCCCTTTGTTGATTTGCTAAACCTTATGATAAACCTTCACAATCTTAAAACAACAAAGTCCCTTTTGAAAAAACTTCAAATTAAAACCTTTTGTTTTTAAATAAACAAAACTCTAATAAAGTTTTAGGCCAAAATAAAACTCTTTAAATCCTATTTAAAATCTTTGGCCAATATGAAACCCTTTTAGATTTTCATATGTAGTGCAGTTGACTTTTATATAGCAGCCAACAACCCTACATCTTCTTCTTCCCCTGTCTTAGGACAACAAAGAAAAGAACCCTAAACGCAATAGTCGATCTTCAATAATCCCAAAAACTAACTATACCTTAAGCCTTTTACACTTTGTCACAAACCTGGACAATCGAAGACCTAAGATATCACGTCGATAACCTTATCCTTGTCGTTTCAAGAAGCATGAACACAAGAACTCCTTGTTGTGATGGACCTGGTAGCCCAAGCAGAAGTACCTTCATGCTCCTTCCAAGAAAACAAACACCCAAGAAGACAACCTTTAATCGATCGGTCCTATATAACTAGAAAAACCCAAAACCCGAGCTCTTGATACCACTTGTAGGATTCAACAACCTACAACCCTGGTTACTGGATGCGCAACCTCGACTTTAAAGTTGAAGACACACACCAACAGCAATAATGAATCGACATAAAAAGAAAGGAAAGAATACGAGTGGAATGCGGGGGCAACATAAGGTATATCCTAATCGACTTTTAGATTAGTATTGAAATAATGAAGTGATGAATCCCTTCCCCCTTATATCTATTTATAGAAAATGAGGGAGAAATCCTAATCCTACAAGGATTAGTTAACATGAAACCTGACTCCTACTTGGCTACATACTAAACTCGACACTTAACCCCCTAGACTTATTCGAAGCTACTATGAAGACTGAACATAACAAAAATATATCTCAACATCAGAAGTAAAAAAAAGGAGTTTGTATCAACTATTAAGATGTCATTGGCTTATATCTGATCAAAGTTTGTTACCATAATAAACTGCAAAAATATCCTTGTGGTTTGTAGTTTGTAGTACTAATCATCCTTAGCCGATACTATTGGCACTAATCATCCTAGATTGTGAAACGTTCGGCAAAAATCATCCCTAAAGGGATGATTTTTGCAAAAATTTTTGCAAAAATCATCCCCAATATGGATGATTTTTGTCGGACATTTGGCAACTCAGGGATGATTAGTGCTAATAATATCAGCTAGGGATGGTTATTGACACAAACTACAAACCACAAGGATGATTTTTGCAGTTTACCTACTAACTCTTTTTGTTGTTTTTTTATTCTAGTTACATTTGATATTAATTTTAGAGTTAATTGCATAATGGTCCCTGTGGGTCTGTCTAGGGTTTAATAGAAATCAGTCCCTAAACTTTTTTTTTCGCAGATCCTCTCCCTGTGGGTTTCGACCTGTATCGGGTTTGGTCCCTTGACCAACTTTTTCCGTTTGTTTGACCGTTAATTAAAATTGAGAAATGACTTTTACCCTCATACGTGTTTTTTTATATGGTCCTATGCCTGGACCAGGAAAGCTCGATGACATACGTTTATAGGTCACTCATTGGAGGTTTTTTGGAACCCTGAGTACAATGTTGCAGGGTAGCAGGAAAAGAGGCTTCCCTTTCATCCCTGTTGCGTAGTTTGAAAGGGTTACTCAGACTAAAAAGTATTCGTCACATTGCTATTTCTTAGCCATTGGATCAGCAAGGGTTTGATTCAGATGGATCAAGAGAAGATCATGTTTGTTTTGAAACAAAGCTTAACTAAAATTTACTTAAGGACGATCTCCCATAAAACTCTTCCATATAGTGCCGATTAGTATCGTGATTGACCGCGATCCACATATTGACAAATGGAATCGCCCCTTCATAGCCGCGTGCCGCCTACTTGCTGTAGACCGTAACGTAAGTAACTCAGTGCTCCAAACGTGGGAAATGAAAGCAGAATTCGTTTGGGTCCTCCCGCAAGTTCAATATTTTTTAGCGGTTTCCCCAGAGATCTTTATCATTAATGAAACCTTCATTTTGCTCATTCATGGAGTTGTATTTAGTACGTCTAAGAAATTTGATTATCCACCATTAGTCAGTAATGTGGGTTAGCTTGGATTACTTAGTGTTGCATGCCTAGGAGGGCAGCGCGCTTTGGGATGCGGAGGAGCCATTATCGCGTTTGTTGAATATCACATATTTAGTCCATGCGTTATTTTTTTTTACTTTTTTATTATTAATTTATTATTACTATTTTATTTTAATTATTTTTTATTTCTTTATATATTTATTATTATTATTATTATTATTATTATTTTATATTTTTTTATAAAAGTATCACTTCATTAGAATAATAGGGATTACAACAAATTGGAGGGAAGCCGAGATACTATCTGGGCCCCCACTCCTTTGGCAATAGCAAAACTAATCCTATTAAATATATGAATGGCTGCACATGCCCCGATGTATTGAGCCATGAAAAACTTTCGGATCCGCTTCAGCAATGTAACTGAATCTACCTCTAGTTCCCCTAAGGAGGAGAAAGAAAAGAGGAGAAACCCATATCCAATAGCTGGACACATATTTTATTATTTTTTAAATTTTTATTTTTTATTTATTTTTATGTTTAGTACGTACAAAAAACTTTAGAAAAATGTTAAAAAAGTATAAAAACAAACAAAAACAGACAAAAATGAATAACGTACGAAAACATAAAATTACATATATGAAAACGGATGAAAACGTATGAAACGTAAAATACGTAAGAAAACTGATAGAAACGGATGAAAGCGTACGAAAAGTATAAAACAGATGAAAACGTATAAATCGTTAAAAACGTATATGAACGTACGACAACATTCAAAAACATATAAAAACGGGCAAAACGTAAAATAACGTATGAAAATAGATAAAACGGATGAAAAAACAAAAACAAACAAAATTTACGAAAATTTAACAAAACGTACAAAAACGGACGAAAATGTATAAAATTGTTCTGAAACGCATAAAAATTAAATAAAACGGATGAAAACATAAAAAAACAAAAAAAAACATAACAGGAGCGTATAAAAAAGTTAAAATTTTAAAAGAAATAAAATAAAAAAATAAAAAGCAAAAAAAGAAATAAAATAATTAACGGTCACAGAGACCATTTTCGAAACACAACAAACCACGTAGATCATTTTTGAAACACGTACGAGGGTATTTATGCATTTCCACCAATTAACTGTCAAACTAACGAAATTAATAGTCTAGGGACCAAACCCGATACGGGTCAAAGCCACAGGGAGAGGATCCGAAAAAAAAAGATTAGGGTATATTTTCGTTAAACCCGACAAACCGCATTGACCATTTATGAAATTAACTCGATAATTTATTAGTTACTTATTTGTAATATCACCCGATAACCCGAATCACCCGATCCGAATACCACCTGAACCCGATAACCCGATTCTTTATAAGGTCAGGTTGCGGGTGAGATTTTAAAAATTGAAACCCGACTCAACCCCACAAGTCCCGATAACCCGACCTGATAACACCGCTAGTCCCAATGGTACCTGGTGTGTTAAAATGCTCCCAATCATAATATCATATAGTTGTGGGTTTAAGTTGGTTGTGGCTTCAAGTTTTGCTTCAGTCATGTAAGATAGATATGTTAGCTGTCAATTAGTTGTCAATTAGTTGTCAATTATTTGTCAATTAAGTTGTCCTTATCTTGTGTATGAGGTGTATCCCAATCTCATCCTAATCCTAATCTCTTTGTAATCTATAAATACCAACCATGTGTTGAGGAATGAAATACGAAACACATTACCATTCTACATCACCCTTTTATCATTCTTACATGGTATCAGAGCTAAACGATCCTTAAAACCACAAAATAGCTATCCTCCGGTCATCGACAACTTGTCGATGATTCGGAAGGATCCTTGTCAAACCCTAAATAAAAAACAAACCCTAGCCGCCATCGTCACCACTCACCTCCCTCTCGTCAATAAAACTAAAGATCCAAAAAAATAAAAATTGGACACAATGAAAACCACAGATCTACCTTACTGTTCTTTATTTGTTGCTGTTTGCCATTAAAATCATATCTACAAGTAGCTCATCAACAAAATAGCAAAATACCAGTATTGATTCATTAATTGGTCTATAAGACTACTACTGATTGTCATTAGTAGATGATGGACAGGAAGGATTTGTTTGAAACGAAAGCTAAAGGAAGGAGTGATGGGTAAGCTAAAGAGAAGATTTTGTATTCTGAAACTTTAGCTTCCTAAACTTTAGCTTCTAAGCAGTTGACGATTTCCATACCCGTTAGATCCATACATGCCTGAATCCTGACTCTGTTGCATACCATATACATAACCGCCACCATAACCTTGCTTCTCTTGGTAGTTACCGTTCTGCCAAACAAGTTCAAATTTCATCGGTCAGTAAAATATCACACAATTTCCGAACTGTAAATGTGATTGAACTGGAGAACGGTGTTGTGTAAATGTTAATATCTAGGATTATTTGTTTGTAAAATGTACTTTGTCCAATGGACACGTGATAGAGATTGTAGTGAAGTTGTCTTCATAGTGTATTAAATGTAGACTAAAGATGCAAAAATGGCCAAACCGATATGACATGTGGTTCCGGATAGAATTCAGTAAAACGCATAGATTGTTATGATAAGAGGCCTAATAATCATTTCCTAATCCCCATTTAAGATTTCTAATGATAATCAGTATTATGCTAACACCACTAATATTTATCGTAAGTAATATCTATCTAATAAATAGAATAATATTAGTTTAATGACTTTAAACCAAAAAAGTTAATCCTTAGGTGGAACATTATTCCGTCCCTATGAGAAACAATGTCCGCACCTGTTCAATTTCCTCTTAATAACCTCGAAGTAGATCTTTAGTTAACTTCCTAGTTTCTTGGACCTCATACCAACATTAACAAAAGTATGCCTAGACAAAAAAAATTATGCATTGGACCTGTCTACTAGGGGCTTCAAGCATCCTACACAAAACATTTCCCTGTGAAAGAATAGGCCCATGTTGCTTGTCATTATTCTACACAAAATTAGGCCCATTTAGAATCCTGTCTCTTCACCATAATCTAATACTAACTTGCGTCTTAAAGAGCATGATACCACCTTTATTCGAGTAATCAACTCTCACGTGCATAAAGGGATTGAGGGGAAAACCAACTCTCCTTACAATAGTCAGTCATGCAAATCTCTTCTACTCCTGGTTTGTAGATTCTCCCTACAATAGTCCCAACCATAAATTGTATCCTACTAAAGCTATATATAAGACCGATAGGGCAATAACTATTTATCAATATACAATATCATTTTTGCACAAGTGTCAGGTCTAACAAAACTATAAAACAGAGACCAGCACATGTTAACAGGAAGGGATTTGAGGGGGGGAACTCGGTTTGTAGGCTTCACAACAAAGAAACACCAGTATCTCTTAAGAATCACAAGAAAAAGTAAGCATTTGAAGCTGACTCCTAAACTTTTGACACCAAACAAGCTGCACGTGAGCGTGTTTAAATTCGTATAAACAAGTCAAGGACATATTTTAATTCATCTATATAGTTATATAACTTTCTTCCTATTTAAAGTCTAGCAGGATCACACTATAAAATTACTCAAAGTTGGTAACTTTGAATCAGCATTCTGATCAAGGCTGGCGAAGCAGCCACGTCATACGTGTGGCTGCAGCTGTTTTGGTTCCCTAAATACATCATTACATTTCTTAGTCTAAGCCTTTCTTGACACTACAAAAAATACGTAATTCACTCCGTGTGGTTTAAAATAACTAGCAATGTGACTGAAAATGAAGAAACTGGATTATAGGAAATTACGCATCAAGAAGTTAGTTTCTTCTTATGTTTAAACATTTCAACACCTGTAGATGCCTATTGATCTTATTAGACTTGTAAAAGTAGTGAGTCAAAGCAGACAATGTAAATTTTTTTTACAAAATGATTTAGAAGGTGTAATATATTTCTTACAAAGTGACTTTGTTTCTTTTTTTAATCTGAAGTGTAACTGCAGCTTATCCTATTTTTACATGCTGCAGAAGCTTATTTATCACATCTTATTCAACTACTTATGTTTGTTTGTGCAGAAACCAATACTTGATTAAAGCATTGAAATCAAAAGATGAAGAAAATGGCATGAGGGTCACTTTCTGTTCTTGAATATGACTGTCAGGTTAGTATAGGTAGGACGGCGTAACGCCCCTATACCCAAGTCAGACGATTTTTTAAGGCTCCTTATGAAAGAATCAAATCTCTTGTACCAACACCTCGGTGCCTGTTTAAAATCGTACAAAGATTTGTTTACCCCACAAACCAAGTTCTGGTTTCCTTTTTGTTTAAAACCCACTAGTTGGAGCATGTAAATTTCCTCTTCAAGATTCTCATGAAGAAGTGCAACTTTCACATCTAGTTGGTCTAGATTTAAATCATATGTAACGCACATAGTTAGAACCACTCGAACTATTGTCATTCAAACCACAGGGGAAAATATTTCTTGAATTTGATTCATTTCTTTTGAGCATATCCTTTAACCCCCACTAGTCTTGCGTGATACCGCTCTACTTTATATTTTTCATTTCTCTTGATTTTATACACCCATTTGTTTCCAATAGATTTTCTATCTCTTATGGTGGCATCAGCTCTTATGTTTTATTCTTATTTAGGGTGAGCATCGGGTCAAACTCAGACTGGACAAAAAAAATGGACTGGACAGAGACCGATTTAGCCCAAAACCACGGACCGAGGACCAGAGCAAATGTGTTTGATCCCATCCGAGTCGGTCCGGTACAGTTCTTCCGTCGGTCAGGTCCAAGAAGGCAAAATGGTCGTTTGTGCGTAAGACCGGATCGAACCGGACCGAGGACCGAACATGAGGTAAAGTGTGGACTAAGGACCAGACCAAAATAGGTTCGGTCATGTTCGAACTGGTTTCTCGGTTCGGTTAAAATCGGTCCGCGGTCCATTATGCTCACCCCTAATTAGTAAGAAGAGCTTCAATTTCTTCTTGCATTATTGTCATCCATAAAAATGCATTTGGGTTATTTAGTGTCTCCTAAAGATTGACGACTCTCCGTCCTTTGTAAGCAGACACTATGCAACATTACACTCCATAACATAATCTGAGGGCCACACTAGACGTTTTCTTTTACGATTAAGAGTAAGGGTCACTAGAGCTTGAGACTCGGTTGTCTCATTTATGTCATGTTGAGGTGCAGCTCCATAAGAATCATTATTTCAAAATTGCTTTTCCATCTTTATTGAAGTGGTTTCTTTTGTTGTTTTGTCATCTTTTTCATTAAATTTTGTCTTTTGTAAAGACAACGTCTCTGCAGACGAGTTGTGCATACTTCAGGAGGTTTGGAAATAAGGATGTAAATTCATCTAGATAAAGTTAGTAAGAAAATTTGGCTTTTTACAAAAAGGCTATTTGAATAAAATCTTGCAACGCTTCAATATGAAAGAGTCTAAGACAATATCAATCATGTTTCCAAATAATGTCAAGTTATCCTCTAAGATGGGTCCTATTAGTGAAGAAGATAGGATAGAGATGTCTCAAGTATCGTATGTGTCGGATGTAGGAAGTTTAATGTTTTCGATGATTTGTACAAGACAAGAAATTGCTCATGCAGTGGGAGTAGTGAGCGATACATGGCGAATCATGGTAGAGGGCATTGGGAAGTTGTGAAGAGAGTCCTTCTAGCTACTTGCTAGCTTCTTAATATAACTTTTTTGTTCAAAAAAATGTGGAATCGAATTTTACAGTCATGGGATAGGTTGATGGTGGAAAATCAACCACATGGTATGTATTTAAACTTTTTGGCTAAAAAGTATGCTAGGTGTTAAAACTGCAGTCAGTTGTAGCTATGTCAACAACAAAAGCAGAATATGTTGTAGCTACCCAAGCGAGCACAAAAGCAGTATGGTGCAAGGAATCCAACATTTCATTTATAGACAAAACATATACGAGTTCAGTACTACTTCATTGCCTGAGAAAGTGGAAGAAATAACCGTGGATATACGGAAAATGCATACCATTGACACTGCTGCATGATATCTGACGAAAGTAATCAACTTGACAAGTTTATATGGTGTTATGCGCATACGGCCTAGCAGAAACGTAAGCAACTTGTAAATGGCGAGGAGGGATGTCGCGAGAAGATTGATTGAGCCTCCATCTAATCTTCAAGAGGGAGATTGTTGAAATGTAAAAGAATACATATTATCAAAAGCCTATAATAATTTATGTGAATTTTACACTACAACTTGGATTCCAACTTGGATTGTGATATTGTCATGGATGATGTCACAACTCAAGCAATGTGCCTATAAAAGGTAATGAATCATTGCTTCATTTTCACCTCATTCCCCTTTTATTTTTCATAAGAGTGCTTGTGAGTTATATTTTCAAGAGATATAAATGTATATCCCTATAATTAAAAACAACGTGTAACTCCAAATTTGAGTGAAACGTATCTTTCCTTTCTCTTTCTTTTGCTTTTTACTCTTTGAGTATTTTCGTGGTTTTTACCCTATCAGTATTTTCCACATTAAATATGTATGTCATCTTTTATTGCATTTTATATTTTAGTTGTGGTTTTCCTTCAATATGGTGTCAATTTTCGCGACTTCGACAAAATATCCCCCTAGTGGTTCGAATGACAACAGGTCGAGTGGTTATGGCAATGTGCGCTACATATGATTTACATCTAGAGCAACTAGATACTGAAATGTTGGCATAAGAGACTTGATTCTTTAAAGACTCCGGATGTAAGAAAATTTATCGTGCAATCAGTCAAATATTAGTTATATACCCATCCTTTTAGGCTTTAGCGTCCACTAATAATTATTCACAAGTGATTATGTCAAGGTTGCAAAAATTATGAATCGTTAGCAGGACGGCCGACCACCTTGTAGCTTATAATCGGTCTAATCGAAATTAATCAGAGATTAATCAGATTGACATTTCTGGCAAAATTTTTGTATTTTCAGCAAGTTTTGTGCATTTCTGGTGAGTTTTGGGTATTATTGGCAAGATTTATTTTCTAAAAACAACTTGTAATAGATTTGAACAGTTATTATAAGTGATCAAAACAAGTTTACGGTGAGTTTTAGGTAATTCCGGAAAAATTAGAAGGTTTCCGGCAAGTTTGATCATCGTCGACCACTGTTGATCACCACGGACCACGGTTGAACTATTTATTTGACCCACTAACAGTGACCTCTTTTGCGACACTGTATTATGTAATGAAAGGGCCCAACCACCAACTGTAATTAGCAAAACTTTTATTTAAAAGCGTCAAGTTTGTCATCATTCGAAGCAAGCTTTCTTTGCAAAATTTATAAAAATGGTAATACATGAACATTGTGAAAATTAGCACAGGCTTGTAACCATAGCATTGGCTCACTAGCAAATTAGTTATAAAATCATTGTATGA